>OZ024858.1:8204564-8314564 GCA_964017155.1 Oasisia sp. SBJ-2009
GTGATTCAGATGTAGAGGTGACAATTAAGTAATCGATGTAGCCGAGAACTGGCGCATACAAATCTGTCTCGACACCACAGTTGCCCAGACCTGTTCAGTTTCTGAAATGGCAAAACTGGAGATTTGTGCGTAAAATCGAGCTAAACAAATATCGAGGCTATTGCGCGGCTGTAGAATGCAAAACTCACAAACACTCATAAATAAAACAATTCTTTATTTGAAAATTATGTAAATATAAATACAACATACAATAACACCACAACAATGACAAAGATTATATACACATAACTGCCACAAATCAACACCAACTGGCATTGCACAATCCTCTGAAAAAACCCATTATAAGAACATAATATTACTGGTCACACTCCACAAACTTGCTGCGCAAGTAGAACACTATAAAATCAACCTAAGTGGTGGACATTTTACATTAACAGAACCATCACAGTGAACACCAAAATACGTTGCACAATCCTCTGAAATAAACCTTATAAGAACATATATTAATGTTGGCACTCCACAAACTTGCTGAGCAAGTAAAATACTATAAAACCAACCTATATGGTGGACACTTTACATTAAAACCAATCATCACAGTTAACGCCAAATGACATTTCACAATCTTTAGAAGAAGAAAAAACCATTATAAGAACATATATTACTTAATGGTGGAACTCCACACAAATTTGCTGAGCAAGTAGAACACTATAAAACCAACCTAAATGCAGGACACTACATTAAAACCAACCATCACAATTAACAACCCTTTGCAAAAACAGTTCACTCGTGTGAAGGGTGGGCCTTCACATACTGCCATGTTGCCGACTTGGCAGACTTCAGCAGTTCGTCTGAAGGCTGAAACTGAAAACAACGTCAACTGTCCTCTGTGTTCAGGATGCAACTGAGTCTGAGCAAGGCACATAATTGGTACCTATAATTGTGTCCTGTCCAAGGTCAGAAAGATCTACTGTCTATATCAACCTTTTTCACCATTGAAAAGACCCTCTCACTGTCTGCGTTGCTGTTTGGGAGGGACAGCAGTGGCAACACAAAAGCACATAAGCCTCAAGCAAAGGGCAAGGTGGCAAACCGGTGGCTTGCTGGTCTTACCCTTCCCATGCCATATCCTCCTGCAGCAACGCTAAAATGCGAATGGCATATTCGGCAAAACGCATGCGACAGCCCTCGGTCACTTCTGCTGATCCAGTGCAGATCGCCGACCCACGCTTGGAGAAACTTTGAGGCATATTTCTTCTTCGAAGTAGAACGAAAGGCTTCGAATTCGCTTTCAGCTTCGCTGGCGCCATGTCGATCCACGTGATTGTTCCCACCCAATTAAAATGCCTGTTACGCTCTTCGGTTGTATTAGTGAAAAATAAAGTGGAACAACGCAAATAGTAACTGAAATAGATTAGCGATTTGTAGCGCTTCCACAACGATGTATATCGCGGATATATTTATTTATAAAAATGGGCATTGTGGGAGGTTTAAAAAATTGAAACTGGAGGACGAATCATAAACTGGAGTCGAGATTTCGTGTCACGCGCGGGAGGGCGGGAGATGGGTGGGTCGTCTAGCAAAGGTGGTATGTGTATATTGTGTTGGTTGTTATGTTTTGTTTATTTAACCAACTTCCCATTTCGACATGTTAACCATTCAAACGATGCGGGACTGCCGTCACGTGACGTGCATTGTTTCTGCATGACAACCGTTTGAACATTCGACGTAGAAGAACATGGACGTGGTATATATCGTGGTTTTTCGATGTGGACCCAACATCTAGTTCATTTTTTTCTGCTGCACGAAGATCTGCAAATCTGGAATCAGACTTAGAACTGCGTCACCCGATCGAACCGGGACACTTCGCCGCAACCATTCAAAGTCCTCATTCCAAGCCTCGGACGATGACAAGGCGTATTGCTATTGGCTTCTGGAAGGATTGTGCGGGAATTTCGACGAAACGAGACGCCGGATGCGGTCAAGTGGACGAAGTTGCGGCTTGTGGGACACTGACATTAGTCAATACACGATCATCTATAATACTATAGATGATCGGGTTGCTGTAATTTATTTTAGGTAACCATGGTCGGGAGGAGAGTAAACTCCTTTCGCTGTTCATAGCATTTGGAAAATCACACCTCCTCGTTCCCTTAAATTTAAAAGAGTTTCGAGGTTGGGTGGCCCGCTTGCAGATTCCTTCCATGCCCATGGCTTCAACAGTCGGTCATTTTCAACGTTCGGTTCGGTAATATTGATTACCGCGACACAGAAAATGCCTGGCGGGTTGGCGATGGTGAGTTTTTCATCATTCGATGTAAAATGTAATGGAAAAACAAAAAAATCAATGTAAATGTGTTTTAGCCTACTGTTTGTGTAACGTCAGTGGTTATGGGCTGTTGACGTACGCTCGTATATAACTACTACTGTTTTCGGTATATTGCTGGTAGAGAAACTTCGGTCTAGTGGCTAATTAACACCGCAGCCTCCCGCTTTGCACTTCGACATATCTCAAAAGCAACGCGCCGATTAAGACTGCGTTGTGTAATGGTGAATTTGTTTACCGCAATCCTCAAAGCAAATATTACACACGCCACCACCTGCTGGAACTGAGTAAGAACACTGGGTAAGGTGTCACTGTGTCCTAAAAAATAGATTAACGAATAATTTTCTGCCACTCCAGTCCAACATGCAACAAGTTTCGTACGTTACATCCTGTGCGTGCGTGCGAGAGTGCGAGAGAGTGCGAGTGAGAGAGAGAGTGTGTGTGTGTGTGTGTGTGTGTGTGTGTGAGTGTGTGTGTGAGAGTGTGTGTAAGAGTGTGTGTGTGTTTGATGATTGAGCGTGTGCAAACCAGTTAACCATGCCTTATGATGATATGATTATAGAGACCGTTCATGGTAGCAAGCAACCTTCTTTCTTCATACAGGCTTACATCATGAATCATACGCGGAATATAAAAATTCTGCTGTATGTATCACGTTGTCTACGTACTGACAGAAATAGGTGGACAGGTGATCAGAAATTGGCGAAACAGTAAGCTACTCTGGCTAGCTGTGACAACGAAAACAGAATGACAGTATCCCATGGCGTGTGTTTGTTGGGTTCTGTTTTCCATCCTCCAACTGCTTCCGACACCAGAAACCTTGAGCCACGCCCTCTCGGGTCTCAGGATAACCTCCAAATGCACCTCCTTGAAGGACCCCAAGAAATTCCAACTTGGACAAACAGGACTCTTCCAACAGCGTACTGTTTGTGTCATGACTAGAGCTGCGTACCGTTTGCGTTTTTCTAGAGGCGTTCGCGTGCAGGACATGGACCTGTATTATGTAACAGTGGCGCCACACTGTGGATTGGTGGGACAACGTCATTGACTGACTGTCATCATGTTCTTTTGGACGTGCGATTTTCGAACAGAAGCGAAGGCGGGGGATGTGTTGAATGTCGTCCTTTCGTTGAGTTTTTATGAAATGTGTAGGGTTATGGACAATTCAAAGGACCTTTTAGTACTGTCCACTGGCGATGTAACGGTAGTAGAGGGGAGGAGGCAGTGATTCAATATAACAGTTATTTAAATATGTCAATCATCACAATAAGTGAATAACGCAAGGCCCAGGGCCAGGAGCATCAACATACACTGTACAGCCTGAAGTAATACTCACAATAAGACGAATAACAACTGTTGACAGTTCTTTATTTGTAACATTGTATGATAATATTCATCTGAGGAACTTGAAATCAGATGATTTTGATATCACATAATATGAATACTGGTGTAATTATTGAACATGTTAGGAATGTTATGAATAAATGTGCATATACAACAATGCTTGAACAATCTCAACTAGTACATACAAGTATATCAAATATGCTAATATTCAGTGATAAATATAGTTCATGCTTATTATGGTGCCATGAAATTTAGGCATTTCAGACCGAATATAAAGATAAATGTTCAGTGCATATGTCACTGTTAATTTCAAAAAACCTTCACTAAAATTTAGTTTATTATCAGAAAAAATTGCTAAAATGCAGTTATGATATAAGCAAGCAAAATATTCCTAACAGACCGTGACCATTCTTGCAAATAAATAAATAGAATTGTTACATCTTGTTAAAATAACTCATGTTGACCTATGGCATGTTTTGCAGTCATAGTTACTTATTTTTTGCAGTTTTCATTCATATGCTTATCTTCGTAGTCTGATTCATCGTTTCCAAACTTGGCAGTTGCACTGTTCGTCTGTTGATATGTATCTTCTGCGCCAGTCAGACATACTCACTGTCTCTGTATGACTCGGGTAACCATTTAATGTAACTTCACCACATCTTACAAACTCTTCCATATCATGGTTTAAATACATACCCTGTAGCCAAATGAAGCCCACAGCCATTCCAATGTGTAGCTACTCAAGCTATGTAGCCAAATGAACTACGTAGTCATACAAACAGTGTATCTACATGAACCGTGCATGCACAAACTCCTTCAGCCACGTGACATCATTCAGCCACAAGGACATTGTCACTGTTCTGTCCTATTCCGTATTTGTCACCAGTCTCTTGCCACTGTTGTCCTGGAACACTTCACCTCTCCCCACCACAACAACCAGGCAGCCATGTTGCTCTGCAGGTGTGAAGTGCTGTTGTTTTGTTCTCGAGTTGTTCGTTGTTTGTATCAGCCGAGACAAGGGCTGCTGACCTGGTGCAGCAGCAGCTGCTGGCCCGTGTGGTGCCACCAGAAGAAGGCGACCACGATGAGGATGTGCCACAGCTGGTGGCTGCAGCCCACGTAGTCAAAGCGACCTGCAACAACATTCACTCGTGTAGTCATCACACTAACACAGTCACTCATGTGTAGTCATCAGACTAACACAGTCACTCATGTGTAGTCATCACACTAACACAGTCACTCATGTGTAGTCATCAGACTAACACAGTCACTCATGTGTAGTCATCAGACTAACACAGTCACTCATGTGTAGTCATCACACTAACACAGTCACTCATGTGTAGTCATCAGACTAACACAGTCACTCATGTGTAGTCATCACACTAACACAGTCACTCATGTGTAGTCATCAGACTAACACAGTCACTCATGTGTAGTCATCAGACTAACACAGTCACTCATGTGTAGTCATCACACTAACACAGTCACTCATGTGTAGTCATCACACTGACACAGTCACTCATGTGTAGTCATCAGACTAACACAGTTACTCATGTGTAGTCATCACACTAACACAGTCACTCATGTGTAGTAATCAGACTAACACAGTCACTCATGTGTAGTCATCACACTGACACAGTCACTCATGTGTAGTCATCACACTAACACAGTCACTCATGTGTAGTCATCACACTAACACAGTCACTTATGTGTAGTCATCACACTAACACAGTCACTCATGTGTAGTCATCAGACTAACACAGTCACTCATGTGTAGTCATCACACTAACACAGTCACTCATGTGTAGTCATCACAGTAACACAGTCACTCATGTGTAGTCATCACACTAACACAGTCACTTATCTACAAACACATGTTTATTTTAGGTATTTATTACAACAAACTTTCTAATAATATGTCTGCATCTCTGTACACCACAATCAAAATGAACACATAGTTTTAATGAAACTGAAAATGTAATACATTTCTATTTTTTCTAATGAATAATATATTATATCGTGTAAGGATGTGATATGGGTGGATAAAAAGAGTAATATCTTAAGACTAGATTATTTTTATTTGTTTATATTTTTACATGTAGGATTATTACATTGTTGACGTCCCAACATAAAAGCACAGTTGTGTTACTATTAAAGCCAAACTACCTCATTGCACAACCTAATACATTACTTGTTTACATGTTAGAAAAAAGGCAATGTGGCCCTGAATATTGTTTGGACTATTTTGTGAATTAATAAATTATGAACGAATTGTATTTTGGTGAATCATAGTCACTGCCTAGTCGCTTCATCATAATTATCTAACCTACTTGTTCTATGGTTATTTATTGAGATGACAAGAAACAGCCAAATTGTGTGAATGCAGCAGACAATATCAGTCAACTGTATGATATTTCACTACAGCTATATATAGTTGTCTAGAATATTAATTTTCTATACAGGTGACAATATACTTTTAATCAGTAGACACCACAGCCATACCATTTTAAAGATAATTAAACAGCTTCACTGGGACAACCTCTAGTCGGTGAATACACAGATAATAGAGGGAGGTCACAAGTGTGTTGAAAGCAGCTACAAGTCCAGACAGAAACTGGCAAAAAATTTGAATATTTTGTTTTTTGGGAGGCCCATACAAAAATCATGTCAAAAAAAAATGTCTTGTAGACAATGAAAATACCCTAAGATACATCTGTGAAAATTAGATGAAAATTACATAATAGTTTTTGAAAGAAACAGAAAAAAAATGAATGAAAATATAAAAAGGTTACAATACTTTCTCATAATAATATTCCACAAAACTATCGTCACGATTTCACCTTTCAAAGAATTATTTTATTACTGTGATCATCATTGCGCAAGCTGATTATACCAGATTTTATATTAAATGAATACAGACATAATACACTAAACATTGGGTCTAGTTAGAACAGGATTTTGTGTCTAGCACCATGCAACAACCTGCAAGTTGTGGCAATCATATGAAGAGTAAATATAACCTACCTGGATAGCAAACTTCTGGGAACCTTGTGAAGTAGAAGAAGAAAGCTATGACACAGATCAGGTACATCACAGCGACTTTGGGCGTAAATATCTGCAAAGAAATGCCATCCAAGTTTAGTAAGCAAAACCTTTTACAAACTAATAAAACACACAAGAAGGTTTTACAGCAGTTTAAAAATACACAGAGTGCCACAAAATCACATCGATTTACAATTTGTTTTTTGAAACTGCTAGTTATTTGTTGTGAAAAATCACCATCATAGAAAAAATGTACAATGTTGAAAAGGAGGTTTAAATTTACACAATTTTCTTTTCTAGTACTGGAATATTTCAGAAAACTCTTCTGCATGTGTAAGTAATTAGCCAGAGTATACACTATGTTAAAATATTGCATTTAGTGCTGTATAATGATGTAATATTGGTAGTACCACTCACTTGCACTATCTCTGTGGTGAAGCCACCATTGAGGTAGATCCAGTGTAGTACAGGAATGATGCCGTAAGCTGTAAGGCCGCAGAACATGAAGACCCTTGACTTTTGGAAATGGTCTGCCGCAAAGCGTGGATGGGTCTGTGAGTACAAGACCCCCGCAAACAGACCCGCAATCACGACAAAATAGACGGTGTACCACGTCTGAAACACAACACGTATTTAATCATTCACACCTCAACCAGGTATGTGTGTTATTAATTGGTTGATGCAATGTTGTTAATACCTGGAGTAAACACCAGTAAGGTGAACTGCCTGGAATAGTGATTAAATCCAATGCAGTGCTTGCAACTTGAACGTTTTGCAGGTGAAATGTTTATATTGTAAACAAACCCTTTTTAAATCCTAGCTGAATCACACTGGGAACTAAATGAAAGGGGGTATTACCAAGAGCCAAGCTTGGAGATGAGTGTTTTTCAAACAATTAATAAATCACAAGATTGCAATTTACAGCATAACAAAAAAGATGACTAAGTTTAAAACCTAGAACATACGCTAATAACATTCTAAGTAATGTTAAAAAAAATCATGTTATTAGTAAAATTGTACTTTAAACCATTATTATAATATTGCAATATAACAGCATCTCACCATGTAAAACCATTAAATATTGTTGTTAAACACAATTTTACACATATGTAACTAACAAATAGCTATCTACTCATCCGTAGTGACGACCGTCATCTGTGAACTTACTGAAAGGCAGAAGTATGCATAGTGTATGGCCGGCAGGTAACAGCCCAGCAGACCGATGGAGATGCCAGTGAGATCTAGTGCAAACCACCGTCGGGCGGCCTGCTCCGAGTGGCACAGGAACAAGTGGTAGCCGGCCGAACACAGCATGCAGAACTACAACAGAGGAACAAGTGGTAACCGGCCGAACACAGCATGCAGAACTACAACAGAGGAACAAGTGGTAGCCGGCCGAACACAGCATGCAGAACTACAACAGAGGAACAAGTGGTAGCCGGCCGAACACAGCTTGCAGAACTACAACAGAGGAACAAGTGGTAGCCGGCCGAACACAGCATGCAGAACTACAACAGAGGAACAAGTGGTAGCCGGCCGAACACAGCTTGCAGAACTACAACAGAGGAACAAGTGGTAGCCGGCCGAACACAGCATGCAGAACTACAACAGAGGAACAAGTGGTAGCCAGCCGAACACAGCTTGCAGAACTACAACAGAGGAACAAGTGGTAGCCGGCCGAACACAGCATGCAGAACTACAACAACACACCCTGCAACAGTCTAGCAACTGACTAGTATATATATATATATATATATATATATATATATATAGTCTGCGACTCAGCAGTCACAGTGTTTCATTCAATAAGTCAGACTGTTCCATAAGATTATCGCGACGCCGATCTTTCTATGCTAACACTGAGCAGTAATTATTTCATGTCCCAAATTTAGACGGACTCAATACTTAACACGATCTCAGACTTACGATAAATATACAGGACCTAATATTGAGAGCCAGGTTTTTTAAACCACATCTGCCATGCCTGCATGGTACTGGTATTGAATTCATGGTCTCGGCCTATCTTCATTACATCACAGCCCTGCTTTGTTCCTTTCACGTTTAACTACTAAATCGTTTCAATTACTGATATGATCAGGTAAGTGCTAAATTTCTATATATAACTTGTAATCGAATGGTACTGGCTGGAATTACAACAGTCAACAGACGTAGTGAACAAAATAGGATTTCTTCAGATCAGTCATTAATTATGTCAATCGTGTCATATTATTATTTATATTAATCTGATTTCTATTTATATTAATCTGCTTCTAATGTCTAATTATTTGGGTGTTTAGTATTATACTACTACATGATTTGAATTATTTATTTAATTATTATAGGTATTAACTTGTTTAATTCCACATTTTATTTCTTTGGTTTATAGTTTTTTAAATCTTAGTTTATTGCTAAATTGTATTTGTGTACATCTAACTTATACTCATTTAAACACTACTGAACAGTCATACTCTGGAGACCAGAGTTTAAATAAAGTTTATTATTAATATTTAACAAAATGTTGAAATGAACAAGCAGGTTTCAAGCAAGATTCATAATCTGTAAGTAGACTATAACAATTACTGTAAATGAAGAAGGTATACTGCCGAGAGTTGTAAATGATCACCAGTACCTGAGTACAAACTCCTATTCTGAAGAACCCACTTAGCTCAAGGGCTTACTTGTTCAAATACTACATATACAGGCAACAATTTATCTTATGGGAACAATTCTCGTGGGCAGGAAGAATTCGCTTTGTTGAATTGACATGATGCGGAGAGCTTGAGCATAAAAACATGTAAATAGTATATATATACGTGACACTGATGTAAAAACACAGAATATGCATTGGTTTAATTCCTAATTGTCAAGACTACCATATTTACTAAGCATTAAATAAAGCATATCTTATCAAATCTACACACTTCCCTCGGTACTAAAGCTGCTGCTGCTATACATTTTTTGTTCACAACATACAATATTACATAATAAATTGTTATTATCCCAAAACGGAAATTAATTTGCGGTGTGCATAAAATACATAAATAAAATAGTAGAAAATACATATAAATACAGTATTAATCAAGTTGCTGTCTATCAATGTACACATGTACCTTGTAAATTGTAAACACTGGTCCCCCTTTATCAGAGCCAAAAGAGAAGCTGTCCCAGAACTTCTGTGATCCTACTCATGACACCCGTTTTCAGGCTACCACTATATAGAGCGCAGTGGCTCAAGGGTAGAGCTTCGGACTCTCGACTAAGAGGACCTGGGGTTCGAATCCTGGCTGCGGTGTTAAAACCTTGGGCAAGTTTTTTTCATGCTACATGGCTCCAGTTCACACAGCTGTATTTATAATGAGTACTTGGCTACATTTAATGGCGGATATGTACAAAAAGCCTTTGTGCATTAATTGCAGCTTGTGGCTGGATGCTTCCCAGAGAAGTTGAGATGGTGTCTAATTGAACAGGTCTATCAGGGAAATAAAGTGTAAAGCGCTTTGATCAATCCTGAGGTTTGGATACTGTGCTATGTAAGAACTTCCCTTTTTTCTAATAGACTTCTCTACAGACTGAGTAAAGCACCGCCCCTGACCTGGTAACACAGCACCCCCACTGACCTGGTAACACAGCAGTGTGAGAGAGATGATGAAGTGGTCCGATGACGTCCCACGGCTCTGTGGAATCCACAGGGTGTTGTCCCATATCATGAGGAAGAAGAAGACGATAAACCCCACCAGGTGTGACCAGATGTTCATGGACTCGTTGCTCCACACAAACAGGCTACAGCAGGAAACAAAAGCATTAGGGACCACACAAACAGGCTACAGCAGGGAAACAACAGCATTAGGGACCACACAAACAGGCTACAGCAGGGAAACAACAGCATTAGGGACCACACAAACAGGCTACAGCAGGAAACAAAAGCATTAGGGACCACACAAACAGGCTACAGCAGGGAAACAACAGCATTAGGGACCACACAAACAGGCTACAGCAGGGAAACAACAGCATTAGGGACCACACAAACAGGCTACAGCAGGGAAACAACAGCATTAGGGACCGCACAAACAGGCTACAGCAGGAAACAAAAGCATTAGGGACCACACAAACAGGCTACAGCAGGGAAACAACAGCATTAGGGACCACACAAACAGGCTACAGCAGGAAACAAAAGCATTAGGGACCACACAAACAGGCTACAGCAGGGAAACAACAGCATTAGGGACCACACAAACAGGCTACAGCAGGGAAACAACAGCATTAGGGACCACACAAACAGGCTACAGCAGGGAAACAACAGCATTAGGGACCACACAAACAGGCTACAGCAGGGAAACAACAGCATTAGGGACCACACAAACAGGCTACAGCAGGGAAACAACAGCATTAGGGACCACACAAACAGGCTACAGCAGGGAAACAACAGCATTAGGGACCACACAAACATGCTACAGCAGGGAAACAACAGCATTAGGGACCACACAAACAGGCTACAGCAGGGAAACAACAGCATTAGGGACCACACAAACAGGCTACAGCAGGAAACAAAAGCATTAGGGACCACACAAACAGGCTACAGCAGGGAAACAACAGCATTAGGGACCACACAAACAGGCTACAGCAGGGAAACAACAGCATTAGGGACCACACAAACATGCTACAGCAGGGAAACAACAGCATTAGGGACCACACAAACAGGCTACAGCAAGGAAACAACAGCATTAGGGACCACACAAACAGGCTACAGCAGGAAACAAAAGCATTAGGGACCACACAAACAGGCTACAGCAGGGAAACAACAGCACTAGGGACCACACAAACAGGCTACAGCAGGGAAACAAAAGCATTAGGGACCACACAAACAGGCTACAGCAGGGAAACAACAGCATTAGGGACCACACAAACAGGCTACAGCAGGGAAACAACAGCATTAGGGACCACACAAACAGGCTACAGCAGGAAACAAAAGCATTAGGGACCACACAAACAGGCTACAGCAGGGAAACAACAGCATTAGGGACCACACAAACAGGCTACAACAGGGAAACAACAGCATTAGGGACCACACAAACAGGCTACAGCAGGGAAACAACAGCATTAGGGACCACGCGCCACTATCAGATGAAACTACTTTCAATTGTCTCAGGCTCTCAGCTCACCATAGCTTTATATAGACACCCGTCACCTTGTCATTTGGATGGGCAAAACCTGTTTTGGATGGGTAGAAAACTAGAAATGTCACTGGACGGGTGTCGGGTGGTGTGGACAGGAAAGTCTTTCAAAATCACAAATATTGTCAGCTATGCTCTGAAAATGGCTTACAGATTTTGTTTTATTTATTGGGAAATAGATTGATTTGGAAACTTGGAATACAACTTTACATGGTGGAATTGACAAAACAGAACTGACCCGATAACTGAGCTGCTAGTGCTAACAATGAGCCATGGGAACAGAACAGCCATGGGAACAGAACAGATAAACTCCTTTAAGGTATTAACTCTGAGTATCCCAATATCTGATGTCAGACAAAATTACTTTTGTTTGATCTTGGGCATAATATATATATCCACATATATAATATTATACATATATATCCCAGTAATAATAAAACATTCTACCATTTCATGCTGCCCCAATGTTGTATGTATTTAACAAAATTACTGATAACATGCATCAGAAATATGTTACAACAACTGGTGCATTAGTAGCCAAACTGACAATTTGGCAGGCACTGGACCATCTGCACCCACAACTTGGAACTGATATACTTGATGAAACATAATTGTCTGGCCATGACACTTGACAGTAAAAATGCTAAATAATGACAGTGATTTTACCAACATACCAATGAGATACATGTAAATGGTATAACTTGCAACTGAATTTGAAGATTATTATCATTATTTGAACTTTCACATTGCAGATATAGATCATGTTTGTTTCGCCTGTGCCATTCCCTATAAAACCTTTGTACTTATTAAAATAAATATAAGTAAAATAAATGAAAGTGATAACAATTATTATACAGGCGTAAAAAGTAAAATGAAGACCCTGTATAACTCAACGTCCATGTTAAAAACATTGTTAATCATGCAGTTATTAAAGTTAATTAAATGTGCTTAAAGTTGACAAACAACAGTTCATATCAGCGAGTTCTCATTGTATTATCATATTTGAAGTATGCATTTTTATTTGTGAATTGTGATTGCAAATCCAAATAACGATTTACTACTAATAATATGACACTATGATTAATAATATTGTGACACCATAATTAATATTCCGAGACCATAACTACATAACCAAGGTTTCAAACAATTTACATAAATTATATCACAAACCGTACCAACTTGCATTAACCATGGATGGAGCAAAAATTCTACAACTCTTTAAAAACATCCATGCATATCAAACATACCAAGTATAGGTTCTACAAATGAAATAACTTCATTTAAATAACTAAATATTGTTTGGTTCCATCACAAATTGGTAGGTCAAAGAATGTATGTCGAGAGAGGAGTGCACAGCAGCACCTGGAGATGTAGACAAAATTGAATGGTAAACAAGACTTGTATTTAAATACAGTACATCACACCAGTGACCTTTCACAACCAACTTTCACTTTAGTATTGTCAATTATAGTAATTAATTTTAAACTATCATTGTATAATTATTTGTTGTTGTATTAGATGCCCGTGTCATGCATGACATGCGTAGTTGTGTACCCAGGAACGAACATTTACAAGGGGCACATTGAAAAAAATTCACAACAATGGTAGAATACACACAAAAAGAAGAATTATACATGATATAAGAACAAATATGTATTATGTTTACTGTAGTAAACGTACCTTTGAAGACAGGAACCAAATGGCAGTAATGCTCTGTACCCATGGTGGATGTATGGATTCACACGCAAGTATTCCGGCACTTCAAAGTAACTGTAAAGTGCGATGGGCTTTGTGCATGCTCCCTTTACAATATCTTCTAGCTTGTCAATCTCCAGGTCCAGAAACTTGTACACAGGTTTATGGGCATTGCCATTTGCTATTTTATGTTGCTCACTGACATGGTTATTCAGTGTCACCCCATTGTTTGCTGACCAATCTGTTTCGCCTGTTGTTTCTGTGGCCGCCATGCTGCTTGTGTTCACGGCAGGAGGGGCCTCCACATCACACGCCGCTGAAGACAGACATAGAGATAGTCTTAGACCTCCGTATCTCAAGCACGTATATTTAGTACAAAGGTTGGTGCGATTTAGTTCAACAAGTTCTTGCACTCTGTAGCAGAGCATAATATCTAACATCTAGGAACAGTTCGAATACATGCCAAAATAAATTTAAAAGACAATATCTAATCTGAGTATTTTCGACAAACTTATGAAATTTTCATATATTACTGTGCATGCTTTCTTTCTCCTTTCTCCCAGATACTGGACGGGGCCCTTTGTAGGGCGTTTATAGTCCAAGGAGAATTTGTGAGTCCACTACAGGTTACACATTTACCCCCTGTGTGGGGTCGTTTACTTCCCCTGGTATAGACACCAGATAGAAGGGACCACCGGCTTTTAGTGTCTTTTCTAAAAGACACAGGCACAACACAAATGCAAGATACAAATGTAACACTTATAGATCAACGGTTCGTAAATTAATTATTTTAACTATCTTGAATAACATACTCAATCTTATGCGATTCGCCTTGTGCTCTAGAAACTTACCAATACGTCTGAACAGTGAATGTTCAGTGACCTAGCTGTCAGTCATTGTGAATTTGTGACATACTTATCTATAGTACTTAAATACTAATTTGTTTATATAACAGTAGGACTGAATGCTAGGTAATTTCCAAAGTATTTTTAAACAGCAATCTGGTAAGAAAAACATATAGTTCAGCCAATGTATATTTGTCACTGCAGGCTCTTAAAAAAATCGAATAAACTAACAAAAATAAACAAGGAAGACAACTATAACGCACGCCATGTAGAACATAACAAACTCACGTTTTGGTTGAGGCCACATGGTAGAGCTGTTGTCTAAAGTCCGACGTGCCTAGATTGAAAGGTGCTTTAGTGCACTTTCTGATTACTCAGC
This sequence comes from Oasisia sp. SBJ-2009, assembly GCA_964017155.1. Taxonomy (NCBI): domain Eukaryota; kingdom Metazoa; phylum Annelida; class Polychaeta; order Sabellida; family Siboglinidae; genus Oasisia; species Oasisia sp. SBJ-2009. The sequence continues at coordinate 8,219,364 of OZ024858.1, forward strand.
GTTAGTTAGATGTAACACGGCAGCAAGCATGCCATATGCTATTGCTCTTTGACCCAGCCGAAGGATCATACGTGACTGTCGCATCTCGTACGGAATCGGACGCAGGGGTGTATAAGCATGTTGCAATTTGCGGGACGAAGGTTGAAGGCATGTCATCAAAAGTTGTACCCTAAAATTATACAGATGCACAATATAACTGCGGCTGGTTGAACCACTCGTTGTGATTGTTTGACGGTGACGAAAATGAGTTAAACTTAAGGTCCATAAACTTAAACTATCGTTTCATTGTGTGCCGGGTGGCTGAGCGGCATTGTTGCCGCCGGTAACCATGGCAGGCAATGTAACGTGTGTTAAACAGTGGGTACTGCATTTAATCAATTTTTGTCTTACACTATAACCTAGTTAACTAATGCAGTTACCCCTGGATACAGATTCACGCAGACCAGTATTTCCAGGTGGCAGTATTGGTAGGATAAATAATCGTCTTTTCCTCACGACATGGCCATTGTTCTCCGTGTGGTGGCGCCAGTGGTTGCTTGACTTAAATCTAGATTTGGCAGCCAGCCTCGAAGACACGCTGCGATGTTACCTACCTGCATTACGTGTCTTCTTTTTGTTGGTCCGTGAATCATTAGTTTGTTTGGAAATCCGAAACAGAAAGATTTTCTTTTGTGTGTTGTGATGTATCACGTCATCGACTCTACAGCCTGATAACAATATTATATAACTTCACCTCAAATTATAACAATTATATAGTCTTAATACATTTTTAGAAGCTGCTAAATATCTGGAGAAAATATAATTGTATCCGCCGAAAATATAAATTCTTCTGTTTGTGCTAATCCTATCCCAAATGAACTACCAAAATTTTGCAGTGGCGGAAGCAACTTCCCTTGTATGAGAGTAAATTTCCTTTTTTACAATTTTTTTAAAACTGAAACTTCTATAAATTTCTGTCACTGATATGTACCCAGTGAAACATTTATTCATTGAAGAGATCACAGAATCAACGAAGGCGAATAAAGTCAGCAGGGAATATCCACAACCATCAAAAAGATGATAATATTATGGACATGGTTTCATGTTTTGCTAGGTCTATGACACCAGTAAAGAGGTACTTGTTCCAGTCTATCCATCTAGAAGAATAAAAAAAAACTGATTGCTGGTATTTGCAACTATTATGTCAGTAGTTTACTAAGAAAACCATTCCTGCTCTAACCAGCTGATCATTGAACTGGGAATATTAGTCAAGTTTAAGATGCTCAGTAAACCCATACATTTTGACCATTTGTCTGCATTTGTATTATGTTCTCACGTGATTATGCCACTTTCTGTTATAAATGTTTCTGTTGACCGAGGAAGACACTAAATCTAGTCCAACACAAATACAGTAGTTTACAACATAAATAATTGTAATGTTTGCTTTGTAAAACTGGTATGTCTGCATGGCATGTGGTGTTATAAGTGGTTCGTGAATGCAAAAGTGTAACTCTGCTTCTGAATTAAAGGGAATGATAAGAAACCAATAAATGGCCCAGCATATCCATATACACATCAGTCTAACATGGAAATAAGGCATATCATCTGTGGATAACTGACATCCCACTTCCATTGCCTTCACTCTAGACTTTTCTGAGGAAACTTTCAAGAATAACAACAACAAAATTCAGTTGTCAATACAATTTCACATTCATTTGTACCGCACTCAATTCACATACATGCATACACACATGGTAAATTGCTGACTTGTTGTGTTCGTGCAGTCCGGTCCAGTCTTCATACACAATATTCACGGCCCATGCACCGGCCACATCAGCTGCTTCTTAAATTATGCTAATAAAATCCCAATGATTAACATAGCAGCTGTAATCTTGTAACTAGTTTGCTAAAGTCAGATGTAGGAATCCAATAAATACATCTTGTGGATTTACACGTCATGGCACAAATAAATGACTCTACACCGCATCTGGGTGATTAAGAACGTGACGTCATCACAGTTCTTGAGGTCACTCCTGGCAATAGCCATTGCTAATCATGCAGACAAATCAAATTAATATTACAGTGAAAAACATTACAGTGAAAAACATTATATATACAGAACATCTGTAAAATGCCCTTTATGCTCAGATGTCTATTAGATAGTAGTCTGTAGAGAGCTGTCGGTGAAGCCTAGGGGGTGTCCAGGCACCAAACGTGGCAGGATACGCTGCCGAACACATAAACAAAAGTTGCACCGATTGGATACAATTACCCCATGCTACCTTATGCATCTACATAATTTGTGTATAATAACGTTTGATTCCTGTCAGATAAAACTAAAAGTAAACCATATATTCCTTTTTTCTTGTATAATAAACACAGAATAAATAAAATGCAACAGAAAAAGCTGTTTTGGTGTACCAGGGTATTTCATAGCAATTTTTAAAGGATTTTTCCAAGGTCTCACATTATTTATGATACACATTAGAGAGTAACGATGTTCAACTAATCCCTGTCATGTATATTTCGTAGTTGCAATGACACACTCCTAACCAAGCTACCAGAAACATTATGGTGCACTGGCCAGATGATATTTAATAAACCTTCCAAGGCCACATTTGAACTAAACATGTCAATAACAACTGCTCAACCACTGGTGGCTTGGAGATGCAACACAACTTGAGACTTCTAAATATTTCCAAAAGCACTACAATGCACCTAGTTGAAAAATTACAACACAAACCTTCTGCCTGCAGAAGGCATTAATGAATCAGTCGGCAGGTGCAGATAAAAGCAACAATCATTAAAAAATGTAATTAACGTGGCCAACGCTGAAGCTGAGAATCTAAGATAAATATCACAAAACTTTACATGGCCTATAGTTGCTTGCGTGCTCCGGAAGGAATGCGGCACCGACCCGCACTGTGGCTAAAGTAATATCCCAGTCAGGAATTTTAAACTGCCCACCGTGACAGTTTGTTTTTGTAAAGAAGAAAGACATAAAATGCATGTCCAATTTTAGATGTTTCACACTGCATATATCTCTAGTTACTTGATGGCCATGATACCCTATTTCGTAACCAATCATGCAACAACTGAAATGAAAAAGTAAGACATGACCCAATCTGAATAGATTTTGCAGTCATCAGAGTTATCACTGGAAAAAATCTGTAGACATGTTGTCCTGTTGTGGCATGACGAGATGTTTCCTGGCCCGAGGGAGAGTGTGACTACTGCCACCAGAGGTCGCCCCGCCCCCGTCCACCGCCGCCATGTAATTACCGATGTTGCTGGATTTTAGGGGGTCTAGCAACAAACTCTGATGCATTGCACTGTTGACGGGCAACTCAACGTTTCCGCTACACTTCCTGTCGGTCCCGGTCAGCTCCTCTTCCCGCTCAATATCGTCCGTGAAGCCGAGGTTCGCAAACTCCGCGGACGGCTTCCGTGATTTCTTTGTCTTTTGTTTCGACTTCTTCAGGCTGCCGTAGGAGAAGTCGCCAGAGGGCAGCACCTCTACGTTTTCATCCTGTAACAGGTCAGAGCCTTTGCTGTAACGTCTGGCGATTTTCTGACCATCTCTCTTTGCCGTGTGCGGACTGACGTCACTGCTGGAGCTGTGACTCTCGGAGGAACTGTGGCGGCGATGTCGCCGATGCATACCGTGAGATGCGACACCGTGGCCACTGCCATAGTTGCTTGCATGCAGCGAGTCAACTTTGACCTTGGTGGCTGACCCTGGCATGAGATGGGGCTGGGTCAGGTCCGCGTGGAAAGCGTTCGCGGTGAATGGAGTGATGCCAAATGGGTCCACGTCAAAACTAATGCTGGTCCTGTTACTTGGACTCGTCGCTTGTCCACAGCTGTACTGTGGTGCCCCCTGGTGTTGCAGGCTGACGGCTGGCTGCGGGGGTTGGCTGGTGCTGAACGTCGCGAAGTTTCCGAAGCCAAACAGGTCGGTGTTTGCTGATGGCGACACGCCCTGCATAGGGGCATCTCGGTTATCCTTGGGACTCTGAGAGGCTGAGTGCATGTCGGTGGAGTCTGGGGAGAGACTGTGGGCCATGGAGGAGACACCCATCAGCTCGTCTCTCCCTCTCTCCACCAGACAACCCACTTCCTGTCCCGTGGTTGACAGGGACCGGGTCTCGGTGAACACACTGGGCGTGACAGGTCCTGACTGCGGTGGACTGCCCAGCAACAGTTTGCTGCCACGTTTCTTGCGCGATTTCTGCCTGAACGGCGCCGCGCCAAACACGTCCCTGGTGGCAACGTCGACAGGTGACAGCGATGACTGCGGCGACATGGTGACACTGCCGGTACTCATGACACTCGAGCACTGCGACAGTGCCTCGTCTTGCGTCAGGAACGGGTTTGTCATCACCGACGGCTTACCCTCCGTGTCCGACAATTCGTCATCATCCAGCAGCGGCTTCACCCCGAACTCATGTCCGACGATCCGGTCATGCTGTTCGACGGGTGGCGCCATCTGCTGGCCTGGCGGTGACAGCGAGTGCATGTGGTGCGTTGGTAATTTCGGCGAGGCTTCCTCGTAACCGTCGTCGTCGTACGACCGCTCGGAACTGTCCGGCTCGATGCCGTTGCTGACATCACTCCCGCCACCAAACACAGCCTCCTGCTGGTAGGGCTGGAGCGAGGGCTTCGTCGACTTCTTGCTGCCGTATTCGTCCTCCAGCTCCTGATATCGGTAGTCACGAAACCGGCGTTGCTGCTGGTATTTTTCCCGCTCGGCGATGTCCGGACCCTCGGAGCTGGAGTCGCCGAGGGACTGACCGACGGCGAGAGAGTTGCTGCTGGGCACGGACATGACTTTCTCGTGGTCGTCACTGTCCGCGTCCACAAACTGGTGGTACAGAGATTTCTCGACAGTGCGCCTCACGAAGCGCGCCGTTCCAACGAGCAGGTCATGTGACTTGGACCCAGATTTCGCCTGGTCGGGTCTAGTGTCGGGCTGAGAGGGTTTCTCTGGGGGTTTTGTCACTGATGGTGCCACGGACGTGTCATCAGGGCTCATTGTGTCGCCACTGCCATTCTCCTCCGCAAGTTTGCTATAACCATCTGCAAGACAAAGTGGAATTTTAGTACATTTTGCAAATCTACAGGTCTATGAACAGTGTATAAATTACGACACATCAGATGAAGAAATTATTAGCACGTTACTAGTTAATAAGAGTTATAGAAAGAAGCGATTGACAAGTGAAACAGGTAAAACATCACAGGTTGTGCAGATTACTTAAATACATCACAGACAATGCAGTTGTGTTCAGTGCAATATGTTTCCCCAACACATTCAGTGACAGCTAGACACCAACTAGACGGGACGCAACAGGATCATCTACTAGAGACAACATACACGTTGAGCTACACCGCCACAGGGCGGCGTTAGTTGCTACACACTACACATACATTAGGTGGCGGCTTTTTGCCAACCCTCCATGTACAGACTCATCTAAACGCCTGATGTCAATCCTGTCGAAAGTACCTTCAATCTAATGCTAACCCTAATGCATTTTTTACACCAGACCAATCACAGATAGTATGTGTACATGGAGGGGTAGCAGGAAGCTCTCCCCATACACTAGCCTCTATTCTGTCAGCCAACCAAGCTACACAGGAAGGTGCCATATGTGAACAGACAAACGCGTCACGGTACAGAGAGTGTTAGTACAACTACACCTAGTCGAAACATGCAAGCCCATGCAAAGCACGTCTGTAGCGATGTCTGCCTGCCTGCCACACAAGTGATGTCAGCGGCGACCGGTTGAAAGCCAGCGAGTGAGTCAGTGTGTGACACGGTGAGTGTGGACACTAGAAGAAGGACACTCACTTGCGTAATCACTACTTGGTCTTGCACACTGAGCCAGCAATACGCGACCAGCACCGTTGGTCGACTCAGAATGAGTGCCACCCGCCAAGCTAGCCGCATTAGTGGCCCCACCCACGCAGGTGTCCGTCTCGCACCAGACGGAACCACAGCTTCAACATCATGTGTTAGAGCGACGTTTACTCGAATACGGTTAAAAAGCATTAAATACGAACGCACCATCTGTGCAAGATTCGACAAGTCTGCGTGACGTATTACGTGCATCACTGGTGGCAGTTTTACGCTGCTAGTGGCGGACTTGTACCGTGGTTTTAGCTGTGTGTGCAGTTTCGACACAGACCGTAGACAAGTGTTGTTTATTTGAACATCACAAGACTTGAACATCACATCATGGCAACTTCACATTTTTAATTCAGACACAGTATTTAAATGTCCCTTGCCGTAGTCTTGACGCCAAGCCAACATTTTCAATATAAATCACCACATTTAATCACACCTTAGAAAGTATTCACCACTGACAAAACTTCATTTGCCTTAGGTAACTTAGAAGGTATTCATCACTGACAGTGATACACAAAACAACCAAATACTTCACTATTCTAATGACCTAGAATAGACCATTTAAATTGAAAAGATAAAATAACCCATTAACACAACATAATTCTTTTACTTTCTAAACTTAATATCGACATCAGTAACACAGTGACAGAAACAATAAATAGTAAACATAAAATTAACACATTATTATGATAAAATAAAAAGCTGTGCAGCACACTATGAACACAACTGTAAGTGACATAATAAAATAAGATAACGGTACACTTGTTATTGGTTTCACCTTATTGTGAAAAACCTATGCCTCATCCCCGGAAATACCTACATGCTGGATGCGACTGATCATTTCCATGAGTTAAATAAAAGCCTGCTAAAACATGTCACTCATTCTTTCAGTAACAAATCATTCATAAGAAATTAAGAATTTTACTGCTTAAAAAATGTATTACAACTAATTAACAGAACACAGCATCCTTGAATGGCATAGAAATGTGATTAAAACCCTCACTTGACACAAACCAATACAAGAATACAAGTTTGCAGGTAACAAATTATCTTTATTTAACTAATAAAATGTAAACAATGACATTCATGACGTATGTTGACATTTGTTATGTGGTTTTGATGTTGTGCTCAGTCTACGTCAAGGTAGCCCTAGGAATGCTCTATTAAGCAACTAAAGCTGTTCAAGCAAGCCTTTTCAGTTAGCTGTAAAAGAAACCATGAATATTGCCAAAACCATTGCCAGTAGCTAACCTGACATCCACCTTGTTGGACAACAGCTCACACCTCATAATTAATTGTATTTTATAACTCAGTTAAATAACTCATAAATACCTTGTTATATTGCAAAACTGAAACGATGCGTAACTACCTGGCATGACTCGGTAATAACCTGGTGTAATACATCATATTTCTGGATACAAGTTATGTCTGTCTCACTAACACTACCATACATTTGTCAACACACATATGGTTGAGTCCATCTCTCTGATGACTCTGTCAACATGCAATATCTAACAAAATGGCACAACACATTTGGCTGTCTTTTGACTGTCGGAACATACCGTTTATCCATCTCTACATCCACCTCATTTACACGTTATATTCACAAGACAGATTTCAGGTTGTGTTAAACCACGTCGTGTAGACTTCTTTCACATAAGCATGACATGTGCTACACAGAAACTATTTACGAATTTACACATGCCTAAATTCACTATGACAACTACACGTCAATACGTTGTACGGCATGGCACCCAACGTGGCAAACCATCACCAGCCCCAAAGATTCAGCCATCGAATTACAAGCATTCCACATAAACTGAGAGTTTCCGGCAGCATTGACCCACCCATCACCCAGTGCACTCCCTAGCAACGAGATCCGTCAAAAATGACTGCCAATCACGTACAGACATTCCATAGAATATTTTGTTGACGGACGAAAGAACTATCTGCAGATAAGATTGATTTAGCAGGTGTTATACCGAATGGCCTCACTGGTGTAACACACTTGTACAAGCTTTTGATATGCATAATTTCTGCTGTGCATAGGTAGGTAAACCGCATTGATCAGGAACCGTCAATTAGCCACTTCTCATGTATAACATTTGAAATGACCGACACGTGCTACTCTGTGTACGCCTGGTTGATTGGTTGACTGACAGCAACCACTACGAATACATCAGGCAAACATTCTCCACAATCACTGTACAGCTACATATATATATATATATATATATATATATATATATTTACAGGGTGGAACCTGCACTCCAACAGCACTCGGCATCGTTACAGTTTCACTTTAATATCACACAATTCCCTCTTTAATATCGCACTGTCACCGTGCATGTTTACACATTTGACAACCCAGGAGTATTTCCAGACCAATTTCTGCTGCTGTATTTGCTGTTTGAGAGTAGGTTCCACCTTATATACAATAGAACACACTAACGCTGCCCATGCACCGCAGCCAAGCACAACATCACCTCATACCTCGAAGCTCTGTTACATCAGATACACTGCGCTTGTGGCCTCCGGACGTCTTCTCAGCCTTGGCTGCTGCAACCCAACACAACAAGATTGTAACAAATATAGCGCGTACATCCATGACAATTCACACTCAGTGGCTACTGTTACATATCGTACTCCTTCTACTCAACAAACGACATACTTAGCTAATTTGCTACATATCTGTGATATCCCTAGGACCCTTAGATAATCTTAAACTAAGCTTCCTATTGGCCTACATGCTGTCTCTGTAGCTGCGCCAACAATCTGGAATCAATTCCCTGTTACAAATTAATCTTCTGAAACCATAGCACATTTTATCAAAATTGAAAACATTTGTTTGGAATTACCTTTCCAATATAAATTTTTGGCAGATTCATGCTGCAATGACAAGTTTTGCCTGTCCCCGTTTATGATTACGCCAATGGTTTTGTTTGTTGTGCCTCTGAGCTTGAATTTTAAAGGCTACAGAAGTGTTACAATTATAATTATTATAAATACAAGCTCAGAGGTACTTCTAATTAATATTTTTTTATTGTCAAACAAGTGGCTTAAATGGCTCCAGTTTGTCACATAAAAAATTAATCCAGCCAATAATTGCTGAAATTTATGTGAACGGCTTCCATGAAGACTGTTTGCATGACTAAAATGGCACACATAATTTAACACACCGCTAAAGACCAGATATTTAATTTCCACTATGCTGCCTGCGTCTTTTTGAAGAGCCCCTAAAAGCTGTTGATCCCTACTTCCAAGTATACCTGCCAAGGGATGTTAGTTCTCACACAAGGGGTGAATGTGTAACCTCTCATGAACCTATCTGTCTGTAAAATTAACTAACTTGGTCATGTACTGGGGACGTACATGTACTGCCAATCGAGGGGACGGTGGTTCAATCCCCCCTACCACCGTTTCGAAACTTAGGCAATTTCGTTTACCCCACATTTGCCTGTGTCTTTCAGAAGAGACACTAAAAGTCGGTGGTCCCTTCTATCTGGTGTCTCTGCTAGGGGAAGTAAAAGATCCCACACAGGTAAATGTGTAACCTGTAGTGGACTCACTAATTCCAGAGAACTCCTGCATTAGCCCAAGTGTGGGCTGTTTGGAGAAAAAACACCTAGGAATGTACAACTTGAGAAGGGAGGGAAGGAGAATGACTCACATGCAGGCACGCTGAAGGGAGCCGCTCCGAAGGGATCCGCAGACAGGTCCGTGTTGGACATTACTAAATCTTCACGGCTCTTCACGTTGGAAATACCTGGAAAATTAGACCAAACATGAGCCACTCATGGTTAAATGCATTCGCAGCAGCTGAAGCAATGACACCTGAGCGAAATAACAACGACGAACAGACACTTGGTGATTGCACTACACCTGCAAAAGACATAAAACAAAAGAGGAGAAGGGCAGTGCGGATATGAATAACCCCAGGGAAGAGATCAGGATGCAGCTCACGGTGGCAAGATGGATACTGTGAGTAGGCCACATGGTACAAGTAGAACAAGCGGAGGTGAACTGAGTCCCAATGATGACAGGTGTTGTAAGAGCTCAGTCACAGGGACAGGGGAGACCACAGGCGTGTGGGGTGTGACACTTGAATACGATGCTCCCCTCCCGAGTTATTGACGATGTAAAACAACTATCCTCTTAGTCTGTGTTCTATAGAGCCTTGTAGGCCGATGCCATATCACTGCAATACATGCGCCTGTAGCGCTAATCATGAATTATCGCCCTATTGAATTTTTTTGTGTTTTGTTCGTTTGACTGCAAAAATATTCAATCGCATTAATGCTGGGTGACATTACTTATATCATTGGTGGTGACTTACCAAGTAACAACTTACTTACACGGATTGTTTTTATAATAATAATGATGTAATTGGTCAGACATAGCCAATGGCGATTACTGTAACTAAATAATGCTGGTGATAATAGATTTTATAAACATTATCGAAGGAGGCCAACCTGCACCTAACAGCGACCGTATATTAAGTCATTATGCTAATTGTGAATGACGTATTTGTTAGGTTTATGATTATGAAATTAAAATACAGTATAACTACATTACTTGTTGAGTATTCAACTTTCAGAATATCTAGGACTTTCCTACTGAAAAATACATTATTACAGCCAAAACCCTGAGTTGAAGTGATGCAGTTGATTTTCATGTAAAGTCACTGGGAAAGCAGTATTCAGTGAAATACAGTTAAGATGGATGACTGAAGGATGTTAGGATTGGGATATATTAATGCTGAAAATCAGACTTTAAACACAATGTCATCTTCCCAGGCGGATTAATAAAACATTACTTCAGAGTAACAGTGAAACCCTGGAGCTTTGGACGGATGTAATAATTTCTATGTAATACAGAAACACCTTTGATGCAAGGTCAAGCAGTTCACTCATGGGACAATCTGTCTACTTACTGCTATTTGAGCCCCGCCGCAACCTGTCAAACTCCCTCCCAAATATGTTGTCTTCTGTCAGCGTGCCAAAGTTGTCATCGCCAAACGGATTCCAGTCAGACATGTCTGCTGACAGAGGGCGCTGCGGTGTGTGCATCGGCGAGCTGGCCGGTGTCCCGGTCGCACTTTTCGACTTGGAAAGATCATTTGGAGGAACGAGACCGTCGCCACCATAGACCCTGGAGGAATAGTGTGGAAGGCTTTCATAAAAATAAAGGATTAAACACGTAACAAACATTAAATGACTGCCCTGCCTCTGCATCAAATCACTTGATGACAAATGTTGAATGCGAGTAATTTGGAGAAACACAATGTCCACACATTTAGTTCCTGCTTGTGCATCTGTTATGAAACACTGGAAACAAACAAGACAAGCCATTACTACCCAAAAACTAGGTGCCTCTATCTGAAATCATGTGATAAAACAAGACGAGCATTTTGTCTTACCTGAAGGCACTGTGCCTCTGTTGCGAGTCGTTCATGGTAATGGCCGCCGTATCGCTGACATTCCTGCGATGTCTCCGCACGAGGGGTGGAGATATTGAGGGCGACTCACAAAGCAGTTTTTCTTTCTCACCCTGAAAGCAGCAGTAGTCAGTGAAGCTCACTACCCCAGTGACACCAAGGAACAGAAGGAAGGAAAACTTAGTAGAAATCTGTTGCTAAAACATTCCTGAAGAGATGATTGTGATTAAAACAGTTATCAACTGTTCTAAAAGTAAAGTAAAGGCAAGTTCTTACATAGCGCAGTATCCAGTCCTCAGGACCGTTCAAAGCGCTTTACACTTTTCTGAACACCGAACATAAATTCCTACAACATTTTGACACTATTACATTGTGACTATAGTATAGGTGAGAATGCACAATGTTTGAAGCGATAAATAAGTAGTCACTGACTTTGTGCAACATAATATTTCCCCATATTTTGAGGACTCATAGAATGATTAGTTAGCTCAAAATATTTGCCAATTGTACGATACACACTTGCTGTCGTTTTGACGTCGGTGGCTGTGGCACTTTAAACATCGCATCATCCATATCAGCAGGTGCTGCCGCCTGGTGGAAACTGCTGGCAGTGAAGTAGTTGCTGGACTGCTGTAGCTGCTGCTGCTGCACCATCCTCTGCGGTTGTTGATGTTGTAGCTGCTGCTGCTGCTGCTGTTGCATCATGGCCATGTGTTGCTGCTCCAGTTGTTGCTGCTGCAACTGTTGTTGCTGCTGTAGCTGCTGTTGCTGCAGCTGCTGTAACTGCTGCTGTTGGACATAGCTCTGCTGCTGCCACTGTTGTGTGTTGCAAGCAGCTGACTGGGCTGGCGGTGGCTGATCGTTGGCCATCTGCAGCTGGGGTCCGGCGTGGCTGGCGTGGAAGGGCTGCTGGGGGAAGGGGGCTTGTTGCGTGGGATGCTGCAGCTGTACGAGACTGGGAATGGGAGAGACAGAGGGAGCTGACTGGGGCGCGACACGGCTGCTGTACGCCGGCTGCTGTGGCTGCTGTGGTTGTTGCTGCAATGGCGGCCTCTCTGAAAACAACAACACATGCTGTTAGAGTGGTTTCTCGGTTCATATCAGATGTTTTCATCATGCAAAATCTTTCTTTAATGGACCGAGTTTATTTTTTAAACACAAGAAAAGTGTCCTTAAAATCAAAGTATGATAATGGTCAGTAGATACTTGTAACTTTTATTATTGACATTCCCTTATCCATTCAATTGTAAAATACGTGTAAAGGAACACATCTGGGATGATGGCTAACGTCTTAAGTTCGATGGTGCGTAAATAAAGATCTTTTAAATATCGTATTTCCAGCACATAACCGAACAGAATTTGAACGGAAGAGAAATACAGACATGAGTGAAGACGAACCTGAGCGGTTGTTGGTGGGTGTGGGCCGTCTGCGTGGAGCGACTGTGGTCTGCACGGGCACCGTCATGTTGGACATGACCGCGTTACTCTTGGGGCGCTGCCTCGGTGCCACCGACGTCCCTTCCGTCGCCAAGTCTGACCGTGTTTGCCTGCCAGTGAGTTGTATCCGTGTAAATACCATACAACTACAAGTGCTTATATTGTGCTGTTTTGTGCAGTATCCAGCAGTCAGGACTGTGCAGTGTGCAGTGTGACGATGCTGCCCCTCTTACGTTTCCCGAAAACAAAGCCGTGACAGCTCCTGTTTAATGTCAATTTAAAGAAATGTTTCATCAAACGTGTTATTTCGGGGTTGTTGTTATATATGGCATTGTTATTTTTACACTTATTAGAATTTTCATGGGGGGCAAAATATGGCGTTTAACTTTATAGTGTAGTATATAAAGTCTGTAAGTAATATTAAACCTGCCCATCTTACCATAAATCTTTTCACTGCATCAACACATACCATCCATGTATATAAATGAACGTACACCAATGCACACAATGATGAATTCACAGGTACATTTGTGATAGGTTATGTACAGACAAAACAACACTATCCACCTCACCACTTACCCAGCATTGTTTCTGGAATCTGCTTGTCGCATGCCACTGTCGGTGTTGTCAGTGTTTGGACACGACAGCTTAGAAATATCTGGCGTTGCAATACGCTAAAACATACACAAGTGCACTTATTCGTAAGCATGTTGTGTCAACTAAAATTGTTTGCTACATATACAAAGGAAGAATTAGTATTAACTGTTACTCACTGTAATTTGTAAATACATACAGCCAAACATGGTACATGATTACATGTCAGAGAAAATACAGCATCTTCACAAACTTAACATCAACTTCATAATAATGTTTATTTTATATTCATGATCACATCTATCTACATCGAGGTTCTGTACAGGGCAGTCCCTATCACAGATTTGAGCTACATTGATGCTATGTATAGGCAGTCTCTAACTTTCTATTTCACACACTGTTTTCATGCAAAAATGTCAATCGATGAAGTAAATAAGAAACAAATCAAAATTTATGTTGAGTAGATAGGAGCTACTCAAATAAAATGTAATAATGTAATATGGCGGCGCCCAGTGGTCAAAGATTTCTAAGTTTGAAAAATTACTTTAAATATACTGTGGCTTCGTGTTCATTATCATATATCCTGTCTATGGTGTATTCTTATGTTTAGGCAATAGTTGTTAAAGTGTTTCAGCAGCCCTTGAGACTGAGCTTCTATCAGAAATTCCACTTACATACTCTATGGGGCAGTCTCTACCAGAACTTTCAATTAAACCGAGATTCTATCTGAACTGCCACTTACATTGAGGTTCTGTACAGGGCAGTCTCTTCCAGAGATTCTGAACGCAACATATGACACTTGGAATATGTCTGGCCTCTTGTCTGGATTCACCTCCAACATATACGCTGCAAAACATTTCTCAGTTTAGTCAACTATAAGTGTACAGGATAAACAAGACGACTTACACGCATAAACGACTGTTATAATACCACATGTAGTGTCCTGTAGACAACACAAATACGACTTTAAAAAAATTATATGTATAATGCCTTAGCTGATAAATGTAATGTCAATTTGAAAATGTAGCTACAGATTTGCGATATTATTGCTTTTAAAATGTTATCAATCTAATTCCAGATTTTACATTTTGCAAGTTACAATATGTAGGTCCTATACAAACTTTAATTCAAATTTTTTATATTTGTTAATTTGATACATTTTGTTAGCAATTTTGCAAACTGTGGCAGTTAAATTAGTTATAATGAAACAATTTATGTTTTCTATGTATACACATCTATAGAGTATAATTATATACGTTAATGTGTAATATATATGATATAATTATGTCAAGATGATGTAATTATATACTAAATCATAAACTGTTTTGCTGCAAAACTCAGTTTTCTTGGCAATAATACTACGTGACTGATATAATAACATTAAATGCAAAAACTTACCAGGTTAATTAAATGATCATATTCAAAATAACAAAATATTAATTAACTGATTTGGGGTGTCTAAAATTTCAAAAACGGGAGTCTTATCCTTTGATGTGCCCGAAAGGCACATACATTTCATTTCCCAGGGCGACCCATGTGCGTGCATTATCTTACAAATAACATGAACTGAGCCAGGAATACTCACATATTAAGGAATGCAGCTCCTTCGAGTATTTGGAATTGTATGGAATGCTAAAGTTGCCGCTCTGAATGGCCAATGTGCTCTCTCCAAACGGTAGTGTGAAGAAACACAACTTGTAGAGCAGACAGCCTAGAGCCTGTGGACACCAGGACAGAGTGACATCAGGACAATGACTAAGGACACAGTGATGGCAAGACAAGGACTAATCAAATAGTGACGTCAAGATGACGACTAAGTTCACAGTGACGTCAAAATGATGACTAAGGACATAGTGACGTCAAGATGACGAATAAGTACACAGTGACGTAACAATTATGATTAAGGACATAGTGACGTCAAGATGACGAATAAGTAAACAGTAACGTCAAAATGACAACTACGTACACAATGACGTTAAGATGACGACTGAGGACACAATGCTGTCATGATGATGACTAGACATAGTCAAGATGATGACTAAGGACAGTGACCTAAGTACACAGTGACATCATGGTGATGACAAAAGACACAGTGATAAATAAACATTAGTAGGCATCCTACATCTGGGTTCCACTGGTAATGTTATCGGTGAATGCCAACTAGACACCCAGTGCTTGCCAGACATATCACGTACCCAGATGTCAGCCTTTGTGGTGATTGTCTTGCCACTGTACAAATCAACCATCTCTGGCGCCCGGTAAGCAACTGTCGTGTACCTAGAACAGAACTGTCTGGTTCAGAGAGAGTACGACACTGTCAATAACAACTGATTACATTGCTTCGTATTAACACTATTCAGCATTGGCACATATAAATAAACGATGCACTTCTCTCATGACAAAAAAACAAACCATGCTTGTGAATTGGAACAAACAGAAATATTTAACGCCTCAATCTCAGTATATTCTGATGAGTGAAACTTGTCAAAGAAAATACCTTTTTAATTCTTCCTCTATTTGTTGTATTGAGTTTGTCTTTGGATTGAGGAACCTTGCTGTTGCACTGCCAAAGTCACACAGTACATATGTGCCATCATTCTCCATCAGCACATTCTCTACCTACAAACACACAAAGTCACAATAAATAAGTGCTACATGGTCTTTCTTGCTCAGTTTCAACAAGAACTTGCTGATGTTTTAGTCTGGCCAATAAATTTAACAAACTAGGTAATACATTTGTACAAAATAGTCAAGGATGTCATATGTGGATTTTTAGATGAGACTAGATATGATTGAACCAAGACCAAACAACTGCACTGACGCAGATCATTGTAACCAACCAACTGGTTGTGAAGATTTCTTTCACAGATTTATGCAGAGACCCATAGTTGGAATGGGTGAAACCCATTGTGTACAGGTAGAAATATCACAGGACGGGTGGTCAGGAAAAAAGTGAAGGAGCAAAAAAGGTCTTGATAAATTACAGACATTTCCAATTATGCCTTGAAAATGGGTGTCACACGTGTTTGTAGTGTATTTCAGGTCATAAAAGATATCTCAACTGGCTTGTATGTATTATTAGAGTTAACACCCACATGTCCACTAAAACAATTATCCTGCATAAAGCCATGTTTCCAGTAATAGGTATGTCCTATGCTAGACTACGACTGAGATTGTTTCTCGGTAGAACAGATTCTTTCTGATATAGCACACAGAACACAGTGACTAAGATCAGTTCTGACCAGTATAACCCTCTAGACGTGGAGAATGGAGATGAGGTTACCTTGAGGTCGCGGTGGATGATTGGCGTCTGGCAGTGGTGGAGTCGAGACGTGGCCTCACATATATCACAGAATATCTTGAGTACTTCGTATTCACTGAAGCCACAGCCCAGTCTGTCATTCATTTGCTGGATGACACAACCTGACACACAGACAGACACGTCATCAGTGTCAATACAGGTCACATCAATACAGACTGACAGTGTCAACATGTGTCACATGAACACAGACAGACATATCACTAGTGTCAACACATGTCACATTAACACAGACAGACACATTACCAGTGTCAACATTTTACATGTTACACAGACATGTCACCAGTGTCAACACATGTCATCAACACAGACAGAAAGACACATTACTAGTGTCAACATGTTACATCAACACAGACAGACACATTACCATTGTCAACACATGTCACATAAACACAGACAGACATATTACTAGTGTCAACACATCATATCAACACATGTCACCAGTGTCAGCACATGTCATATCAACACAGGCAGACATGTCAGCTGTCAGCAGTGTCAACACCTGTCACATCAACAGTCAGACATGTCACTAGTGTCAACACCCGTCACATCAACAGTCAGACATGTCACCAGTGTCAACACCCGTCACATCAACAGTCACACATGTCACCAGTGTCAACACGTCTCATCAACACTGATATGTCACCAGTGTCAAGACATCTTGAATATCAACAAAGTTGTTCTTAGTTATTATTCTAGGATAGCTGTACACACAAGTGGTGCACTGAGACATTTCTAAACTTTGCGTGTAGAGTAAACAATTCAAGAAATAGTTTACTTCCATTAAAACAAACTGCATGTTTTCTTTTGTCAGAAATATGGTGGCAAATAACAGCACAGGATGACAAATTTATTTAAATTTAATAATAGCACGCTGCAGAAAATAGTATCTAGGGTGGCAAATTGGTACCTCGGATTTTATTTTAATAGTAAATGACAATTCTAGCACATCGCTAAGTTAATCTATGTCACTATGCAGTCAGTGTATGCGTTAATAATGGAGTGGTAACTAGTAATACAACACACTGAGCTACCGAGAACTAAGTATTCCAACTGATTAACCTAAACATAGAAATCTGACAGTGCAACACTTTGGGATCACAATTTATGACAGTGTGACAGTCATTAGAAGTGATATAAAATTAGCACAGGTGAAACCACATGACATTCAGTGAGCGATAAATCACTGCGTTGATGATTGATTTGCGTGAATTGGAGCGATCGTTCACCTTAAAAAACATGTTCTGCTCATGCAAATTGATACTAAATCTTACTGAAATGTGTATTAGACTGATTTAGACATAAAAGATATAAAATACATCATGTAATTGCTCTGAACTGCCCTGCTCAGCCATCAAAAATAGTGTAAACTACGAATTTCACAGAGTAAAAATTTAATTTTCAATCATCCAATATGTGCTGTGGGGGTAATCACATGGGGTCTAGTGAAATTGAGAAAACAAGTTGAAATCACAAGTTGAATAATTTGTTGGGTCTTTGTGAAAACAATTTTTTTTACATTATTTTCATTTTTTGTTTTGTTTTGTAGTTATAATATACTTGTTTACAAAACTACTACTTTAGTAACTACTTTAGCAGAGTTTCAATTTTTTACGTGTTGTATTGTCACTTGTCAGGCACTTTCCAGTGACACTTTAGGACACTCAGTGAGTCACAGAGAGACTGTGTTTATGTCTGTGACTACAGTATTACGAATCTTCTCTGAAAACTGTCTGGTGCAACTTATAGAAACAGGACATTTTCAGTGAGTCACAAATAGTCATTTCACCCAGAAGGCACAAAGGCACAAGCACAAACAAATTCATGGTCAAGCAATCACACTTATTCATGTAACTGTTCTCATAATTATGCTGTGTAATGAATAATTATTTACATAAAACAAGCCATATGCATGTTCTGTAGTGGCGACCCACACAGGATTCAATCATAAATATCCACATACTCGTTGGTAAGCCAACACTTCAGACACAGCAGTGAACAAGGGAAGCAATATAAACATTGATTGCCACTATACAAACACCAATCATCATTGAATAGACCTGGCTAGACAAGGCACTGAATTACTCCATAGTGCATGAGCCACAAAATGTCATTACAAGTGAGGTTTAGCCATATACAGAATGTAGATCTACAAAAGTTACCTCCACACGGTTTGGAACACTTGGCAAACATCTGTTATATAATTACGCAAATAATCTGTAAAATAATGTACATAAATGATTTGTGAAAATATATATTCCACACGTACATAATTCTAATTCTGGTTGTTATAGTGGTCCAGACATAGCAGTCGATGTCGAGTGTTTAGGCTAGATTAGTGGAGAGTGCACACTGAATAGACAACAGACAAGGTGTTAAAAGAGCCTTACCCTTGCAATACTGCATGAGTAGCAGTACTTCGTGCACACCATTGTTGACAGCACTGATACTTGAGTCTACATACTTGATTATGTTCTTGTGCACCGACAGTGACTTCTGCAACCAGATCACACATCTCTCACTATTACCATCACATTTGCACTGTCAGTTACTCACCCATACAAAATGCAGCAGGCACATACCTAAAGAAAGTGTGTCTTTTTATAAGTAATAACTAAAGAGACTCACACTTTAGCAAATACAAGTTTTCCGATCTAACGATAAGTGTCAACTCTTTTGATGATGTTAAAAACACGGGTATGCGTTCCTCTATGAAGACAAGTTAACCTAATTCATAACGGACTCACTTAATTTGCAGGTAAAAAAATTATCTTTCATTTCACGTAAAAGTGGGGTAAAATGTGAGCACAAGATGATTCAATAATAGTCTACAATCAATTCTAGTCAACACGTTCAATGTGTGGAGCTGAATGACCTTAAACAGTCACAGGAGTAAAAGGACCTCTGTGATAGCAATGTCGGGAACGACCATACCAACAGACGCATAAATCATCATTAAATGTCTATTTATATAGCAAGAGACCTTTTGTTAAAGATCACCTTCATACAAGATCATTGTAGAAAAGGAATAAACTTTTACTCTTGAACAGGTTGGCTAGTGGAATTGATTAAGTTTCATGCTATTTATAAACAATTAATGCCACACTGCTGACATGTAATGATTGTTTTCCCATCAAAACCATTTCAAAAAATTAGCCTGGAAATGATAAACAAAAACTGTAATTGGCTTATAATAATTGCTGCCACGTCAATATGATTTAATTATATTTTTAACTGCATGAGCTATGATTACTGCGATGTCAACCCTGCATATTATTAACAGTTACCAACCTACATTATATAATTTTTCAACAACATGATGCTATTCGTACGCTTTTGTCATACAAACTGTCTGGATTGTATAAAAGTACCAGGCACCGTTCCATTACCGACAAGCCTATGCTATCAACTAGCATTTAAGCAATTAGAAATTGAAACCTGTGTGCTGAATGACTGTCGTAATCTGTAAATGTACCCTCCTTTTCCCACCCAGTGTGTAAACAATTTTTTAGGTGGCTAATGTGGATATCATCTCAACATCATTGGTACCCTATTCATATGTCATGAACTTCTGAAATAAAATCTGATCTGTCCCCATTATAGTAACCAGCATTTCTGGTGGTCAGAAACCCAACACTGACCACAGCTGGCCTTACGTAATGCCCCAGAGTAGCCAGTCCACAACAGGATACTCAGTCAGCTGAGACATCAATTACTCACACCCACAAACTTCTCCAGAGTCTCTTCCAGACACCAGCTGGACCTCAGGTCCAGTAATGGTCCTGTCAACAAGCTAATCCTTGACCACAGGTCAGTTCTGCTGACAAACAGGTTCATATCCCAAATGAACGGCCTATTTCAGGGCCACCTGGACTACACAGCCGGAGGGTGAATACTTACAGCGATTTGTATTTCTCGCTTGCACACATTGAGATCGTGTTCATTGTTGACAAACATGCGTTTCAACGCATAGCGCTTTCCTGTGTTAGTGCATTTCACCAGGAACACCAGAGCAAAGCCACCTGCAAACCACAATGAGTAAATACTTGTCAAAACTGTGCACCATCAGACAGTGGTGACTGGTGACATTATGAGTCACAGTGCACTCCTAGCCACTTGTTAGCACTATGTAGTGGTAGTGGTAACAGTGTTGTGCAATCGGTAGGAAAATTAATGGCCATCAAAAGGGAAGAAAGCTCTTACTAAATTAGGGTGTGACAGCACATTAAGATAAAGTATTTTACATGATTACACATAAATGAATGTGCTTAGTTGACATGACTCATCTTATGTACAAGTTTGTAAACACATAAATGCACTTAAGTTAAGCGGTGCAAAATGTTATATATGCACTATACATAACAATGTTATTGTACACATTAATTTACCATTGTAATTAACGTAATCTAAAATTACCAATTAAGCACAACATGAAACATATTCTATGAGTTTTAAGACATCATACATACATCCAAATCTAGTCAAATTTGTTTTGGCCATCTATTTCCTGATGTAGACTGAAAAGTTCATTCTAGATATTTATAAATTAGGAACTATGTGCAACTATCAAAAAGGCTATCACGACCAAATCACTCACTCTATAAATAACTCAGTATCATAAAATTATAAATAAACTGCTACTAGTTCACAACACCATGACAATTCACCACATCTTTCATCAAATATGTTGCGCAAAAATTCAAAATTACCTTGGATTGATTAGCTGAAATATGTTAAGTTTAAATCCATCACGTGTAGATAGTAACCACAATGATTCATGAACAATATATATGAAATATAATTTTTATTGTTAGAAAATACTGTTAAATATAATTTTATCTAGAGCAAGGATGCAACAATTATAAAAATCAAACTGTCACAAAATTTTGAAAATATTAAACAAATGAAGGACAAAAAAATAATAACTTGTGCATAAATGTTGACAATTTGTTTATATAATAATACAATAATTATCTTCACAGACATCATATAACTGAGATTATAATTGGGGAAATGTATGGATGATTTTTTAAAAATTACTGTCAAACAATTGTGTTTATTGTACCATAGTATAAAGAATTAAAGATCCAAATGTAATTACTTGTGAACTGATCAATATAATATCAAGTCATATACAAACAAGCTGAGTTACCAGAGATGTGATGGGAAAAGGCTAAAATGTCTTAAAATGTTGATCCCTGAGCCTGAGGTTCCATCTCTACTGCAGTGGATAAATATTCTAGCTGAGTTGTTATTAGACTTTGCACTGGAGATAAAGTAATTGCCCAGATTTCTATGGTAACGATACTTGCAAATTAAATCTTAAGGAGCGTCCACTGGAATGTGGCTAAATCTCAAATTATTCACACTGAAATATAACAATTTAGTATGTTTTTGAAAACAAAAACATAACCTAAATGTTTCCAGCCAACCTAAATAGATTAATTGTAATTGGTCACTGACCTAATTAAAGGGGAGCTGAAAGACTTAATAACCGTTGCTCAAATATAAGAGCATACGATTTAAAGGATATGTGACCATGATAATGACATGATTTGATGAGCACAGAGCAAACAGTATATTTTTAATTTTTCAAACTTGGATTTATCATTGACTATTGGGCACCACCATATTTCGCTCAAGCTGCTTTTGGTTTGACAAACTCCTACCTATGCATGTATTCAATTTTTTTCGATTTACTTCATCAATTGACATTTCTGTGTGAAAACAAAAAACGTATCATATATGGTAGGCGTTTTATAGGCATGTCACACAGCCTTCTGAAATACTGAGTCAAGCCAAATTCTTCAAACTCCAGGCAAATTTAGACAGTCTTAAATCTACAACCCATCCCTGTGGGCCCACTAGATCAATTGCAACATTTCAACTTGATGTTGCTGTGGGTACATATGAAAAAATAAAATTGAATATGTACATAAAATGTATATATGTATATGTACATAGAAACACTTTATAATATATTAGTAACCCTGTGCACAGTGCAATCTTACATGAATTCATCATTGTTTTCATTTCAACATAAGACTGCCAAATTAGCTACATGAGGAATACAGGGCAATTGACCGATTCTTGTTTCCAGTCCATTTTGAGCAGTATTTAACACATGCCTATACACAACTGGTCCCCACCTTGTTATTCATAAGCATACTCAAAAGTAAAAATTATTGCAATATACAAACAATTTAAAAGTAATAATTTAGTGTCTGCTGTCTGTACATAATAGTTAAAACCTTCAACATAGGATTTTATTGGGAGGAAACAGGTACATAACACTAATAATAACAAATGTTTTTGCTGTTGTAGTTATGCCTGTATGTAAAAGATTACATAACTCTGGCAAAGTAGCATAAAAATGACATTGCGGCAGATGAGACATGTGTCCCCTTAGCTGAGAATTTGGGGCCTCCACATGATGCCACAGATGATGGTGCTCTATGTAGTATAAATAAAACTGTTTTACTTAGTTGTTATAAACAAAGCACCACTGTCATGTAACTCATGTTAAAACAAATCTAATTTAGAAAGATGTATTATTATTTTGATGACACTGATGTACATTATAAATATAGTTTGGAAATAATCTAACTCTATGATGTTCATGAGTGACAATAACTGTTATATCATCCGCCTACTCTACATACGTTTAGCTGGATAATTGTGTCTCTGTTCTATGGGTGCTGTGCTAGACACATTGACATTGTTATTATTTTTAGAATAATTATTTGTAACTAATCTTAGATGCTATAAGTTATTCTATGATTACTACATTAGTGGATTATTGGAAATGTTTGCTTGTGATACACATTAGCATTCTATAGCCATATTTAATGCACCACTGACATTGTTATTATAGACAATAATCTCCCCGGAAACAGGTTGCATTGTTTGTGACAGTTGTGTAACTTGTCTGGTGGAAAACCTGTTGTCTCTGTTGCCATTGGCACATGATCTCACCTTCCGCTATCGTTTCCTCCACGGTCACTGTATGTCTGCCGACATTGAAGGCCTTCCCTGCAAAACCTTGCTGAGAATCGAAGGTGTTTTCTATCCTCGAGAAAAGTTTCTTCATGGTGACTCATTGGACTATCACCCGACAATGACGGGTTCCTGTCAAACACAACTGTTAAACCAACTGGGCTGTTGACGTCATCTGTCAAACACCTGCACACTACAGATTTTAAAATCTCGCTTATCCAATGCCTCCTGGTGCTTATGTAGCGTTCCGCCAAACCTTGGGTTTATACTATGCTGACTATAATAGAAGTCAAAAAATGCGGTAGAACGTTTCCACCTCCGTTCCCTTTCCAGTCGGTCAAAATGGCCTACTTCCTCTTCGCATGTAAAGTGATCACGTGACAATCGAATGTTTAAGACCACTTGCAAAGTTAATTAACTCCGCCCAAGTGTACATAAATCCACGCTACGCACTCCTTTGTTCCCTTTTGCACAAAATAGTTCACTGTCATACTTAAATATAAGCACAATAATGACATAAAATGCTTTTAATGGCGTGTTTGCAGTTGCTCAGCTCGCCGTTGCTAAGTTGCAACACGACCATAAATACTCAGTATGATAGTATGACACTGCGTCTGACGTTGCACAAATAATAGTACTCATGTTCGAACGTGTTGTTTAATTATTAGATGGAACCACTACTGACAACATCCATGAAACATTATTGGCGATATATCCTTGATTCGTGCATTCAAGTATTTGGTGTTCATGTGCGTTATTCAATTACCAAAAATGATGTGTAATTGTATGCGTAATTAACATTGTTGGCAAACACACAGCATGACGCTGACACGCATAATTGTGACTGTGACATAAGCCAACTGTAACGTCTACGTACTGGACCTATGACAGTACTGTTTATTTACGTCACAGTGTAGTAATGACATGCACAAGCGTGTACGTTCGTGTTCAAAATTACGCATACCAAATGTACAATCACGTATAATCCTATTCATCTCACAATACGTTGCTAGGCAACAGTCCGTCAAGTCATAAGAAAATGTCTATTACACGTGGAGCATTCGATCGTAAATTCCATCTTATACTAATAATAATAATTTTTATTTGTAAATATAATGTAATTTGTATTTTTTTTAATAATTATTTTGTTGTAATAAAGAATAATTCTGAAAAAATGCACAGTTTTTTAATGACAGTTAATTTTATTACCAGTATTGTTTCATGGGATGCATGCATCAATTATAATATGATTCACATGTAAAATAGTACACATAATTATTATCAATATTGTTTGCAAAAAGGCGTTCAACTTTTGATAATTCGAATGTAGGGATCGATGCAATTGGAATTACATTTGCATGGAATCTGTATATAAGTAGTTCACAAAACAGGTTTTTTTAACCCATGTTGCTGACGATCGATGGCGACTATCTCTAGATAGTGTATGCGTACCAACAGCAGTAAACAGTGCGTGTAGTTGACCATCGAAGAAATATATGGTAGGCAGATCTGCAGTTAAGTCCAAAATGGCTGACACGGACGGCAACGTAACATTTGTGAAGGAGTATGTTTAACAAATTTGCGATTGTTTTGAATGGCTTTAACTAAATGAATGCCGCACATCGACAGACAAGTGCACTATTTAAACATTTAGCTGCAATAAATTTACAGTTGGTAATATTTATACGTGTCTTTCAAAAACACTGTCCGCGTCGTCCCTGGGCTGGGACAGTCACGGTGGAGTTGGGCTCTGCCTCTGGTGTGTCTGGGACCCTGGGAGTCACTGTTTTCAATGTACGCCGGTGTCACTATCCATGTCACCTTCGGGATTGGGGACAGCATTACTCAGCATCAGTATTTACGCCTTGCAGCCGTCGGGATAGGACTAGGGAGTTATCATTATTTATTTAAAGCCTGTCTGTTTATGAGTGGATATGAGTGGCATTTGATATTGTCATGTTTACATCTGTTCTGGTAGTGATATCTGCGGTCTGGGGAAGTGAATTTCAATGGTTAGCATTTTGGCGAGAGAAGAATTGTTTCTACTTTCTAGGCAGGATCTGTGCTCTGAAATAGTAAAGTAACATTGCTGTAGTGTTGGATAAGAAAACTTAAGAGGGACCCGTCTCCTTTTCTTTAAAGAATCTAAAAGTTTGCTTTTTCTTCATTCTTTAGATTATATTAAACCACAGACCCTCAGTCTGTCGCCATATGACAAACCTCACATGACAAAACCTGAAAGACATCATGGGCCTGTCAGACCCAGGATGAGCTAAGTTGTAGGCCATATCTGTATGTGTCCGAGTTTAGTTATGTCTCGTTTGAGGTAATGTGAGTGGCTGACTACTCTGTTTCTCGTTTGTGCCACTTCCAAGCACTGGCTACTCACAGCTACTGAGTTATGAAACATGTCAAGATCCTCCACAAGATCTTTACTTCCAATTACATACAATTGTTATGGGTTACTGTAGCCCATGCATACTGTCTTACACATATCTGTATTGAATTGCATAAGCCACTTCGCAGACCATATCACTGTCTTGTCCAGGTCATATTGTAGCTGATCTCTACCCGGAGTAATCAGACCCATCCTCTTAGATCTTGGTATCATCAGCAAACGTCAGTACTGAACATAAATGTGTCTTCATCAAGATCATTAATGAACACCACGAATAGGGAAAAGTACAGACCCAGGTGGTATTCCACTAGTTATGGCAGTCTGGTCTGTTGCAGTCAACCACTACGAGTTGTCGTCTGTTACTGAGCTATTCTTGTATCCACAGACTTATATTGTTGTCTATAGATCCAGAGCGTTCAGCTTGTCAATCAATCGTTGGTGGCACTGAATCAGAAGCTATCACAAAGTGTGAATACATCACATCATTGACTTTACAGTCATCTAGCGTGCTGGCTATGTCCTCAAGAAACGCAAGAAGATTACTAAGACAATATACTTGGAACAGCTGTGGAATGTGGCAAATCGGATCCGGTGTATGCTTTATTTGATACTGCTAGTGGCATATGCAGATGTATAATAGTGTGATGCAACTGTTTACTAAATTAATATCGTAGCATGAGGCCCAAATTAAATACATATTAAAATAATTGTGGCAGCAATAAACTTTTTAAATGAAACATAGTTTTTCAGGGCTTCTAATCCTGGGTGGCACTTTGATCATTCAATTCATAATTTATTCCTGCTTTGAGCAATCAATACCTCACAGTTATGACCAGTAGGACCGTTATGGTTATATTTTATGAATCTGTTGATGTTGCAGGCAAGTGGAAGCGATGGACACTAGCACATCTGAAGCCACGGCAGCGGTGACTGACCAACCATGTCCAGCTGCTGGAGACAGTGGCGCCACTTTACTCGATAACCCCGATGACATGAGCTGCTACTGGTAAGGTTCTGCATTTTTGTGTAAAGAAAAAACAAGGACTTGTGTACATTCATATAAAATATTTTAATATGACATCGTTATTTAGAATATTATTGCACCTGTTTAAAAACATTTTGTAGTTACAATTTCGATACTTAACTGAATAAATATTATAATTATTTAACATATATTGGCACATAGGTATTGTACCATGTAGTAAATATCTTCGGCTACTTTGTTTTTATATATATTGTATGTTGCAATAAGAGAAGAGTACAAACATTAAAACATGTTTCCAGTGGTAAGGACCGTGACTTGCCAGCTGCAGAGTTTCAGTGCGGAATGTGCCTGAGGTTCTACCACGCTGACTGTATGACATGTAACAACGTCAAGTGAGTTGAAATTTGTTTTTAAAATATTTGTCTGAAAAACGGATATTTTGAAAAATTATCAAGATTAATCATTATTTTATAAATCAATGTGTTGATTTAAGTTTCACCATGCCGGCAGTTAATACCAAATGATCAGTTCCTAAATATAAAAACTTCAGTTACAATAAATTTTAACATGGTTTTATTTGTACTCAAATTAAAACATATTCCGTATTTAATCAGATGTGATTTTTAAATTCAGTGTGGTCCAATCAACCATTGTTATTATTTTATATTATCTCAACGTCACTTGAATGAGTTGAGTTCATTGGTATATTCAGTGCTTATTCCAGTAAAAGAAATGTATTTCTAGCTAGCTTTCAAAATTCAGTCACATTTCTTACTGTCCTGTTCAGAGTTTTATTTATTTGATTTAAATAAATATTTATCATTAAACGAAGCTATAGCTAACATGTGCACAGAGTCACTGATACCAGATTAAATGTAAAAATAAGTTTATGGTTAATATTTTTTTGAGTTTCTCTTACTGCAATGTCTGATGATTATGTATACTATCAGTATCAGTTTATTCACATTATTGCATACAGTTTGATGCTGATGTTGCATATTTTCACAGACCTTGCGTTCCATTCATGACAAACTACCAGTTCTTCTGCAAACGTTGTGACAGCAATGGACAGGAGATATTTACAAAGCGCCAAGCCAGTGAGTCATGTCTTCCACCAGTCAGTCAATGCCATCACTGGGCCTAGTGCACAGAAGCAGGACCAAATTATTGCCAGTCACACATGTTTTGGTGGACACATGAATGTTAACTGTTAAGCCAGTTCACAAACTTTAAATGTGTATGATAACTTGAAATGGACTCACTACAAACACATGTGTGACACCATTTACACTCACCTTTGAGGCATAACTGACAATATCTATGCTTTTAGAAGACGTTTATTTGCTCCTTCATTTTGTTAGCCATCCACCACCCGTCCACCCATATTTCTACCCGTCCACAGTGGCATTTACCTATGTCACAAATAGTGTTCTAGCATAATGCAGTTACCAAAAGGTAATGTTCTTGTTCCTTAGGCGGACGTGAAATCTAGATGCTATTTTCATTGTTGAAGCTAAAATTATAGATGTTACTAAAATTTCAGGTTTCAGTCAGATGTGCCACACTGCTGTAGCTAACTTGACCCTACAGAACCCTAACACAGAATACTTCTCCAAAGATAAGGTTTGTCTAGTTTATTCATCTCATATTTTGCATGATAGACGTAGTGCAATGCTCTTCTAATAGATCAAATGTATTAAATGTAAATGTATCTAACATGGTAAATAACTAAATACAAATATAGTGCAATGTCGCCATATTATTTCATGAAATATAAACAAAGTGCAATGCTAATGTGACTTGTAAAACATGGCTGCAGCTGACTGTTTGGGTGCATCATCAACAATGATTACGGTGTAATAAATATCGCTAAATTATTATTTTACATCGACTTCAAATATGATCATAACACATTCCATGCTGTGGACAGTATTCTGTGTTGCTGCAGTTATCTGTCATTTGGTTATCTGCAGTCGAGAAAGTCACTGAGGTACCTTTTGCAGATCAGTGATTTTTACAATAGGTTGCTGACAAAGTCTACAGGGTACGGTCCCTCTACACAGTTGCACATGTGGAAGGACAGTACCCATGGACTAAAATTTATAATTTATGTTTAAAAAATATGTGTAATGCTTTTATCACACCTTGAAAACAAACAGTCTTTTGTGTATGTCATTTACTGGGAATTTAGCTTTTTTTTTATTAATTAGATAACAGCCTATGATTCCTAGTTCTTCACATGTTTAAACAAATGTTTACAATATTTTTCAAAAAGGTGTTTATCACATTTGGCCCTGAAACTCCATATATAGATTGGTGTTAACACACCATTGTTGTGGATGTGTTTACAGGAGATCATCCCATACATTGAGAAGAACTGGGAGAGTTTGACAACACAGTCTCGGCGAGTAAAGAACACGTGGCACACGACCATTGGCAAGACTATGGTAGGGTCATCCAGATGCTGGGGTGTGACGACTTCTCACTGTGTCAAAGCTGCCCTGGTCTTACATTTGTAGTATCCAGTTGTTCAATTGTTAATGCATTATATATTTAATTACACTACGCTAAAATTTATATTAAAAGCAAAATTTCGCCAGAGATGAATGATGTCAGGTCATGCATGCATGTAAATAGTAGATTACAATTTTGCCATCAGATAATTTTCAGTGCATTTTGAATATATATTTTCCCTAAAATGCTGGATGCTAAACTGTAGAATGTTCATATAGCACATTGCCTGCATGTTCTGGCGACAGTATTAACACTGCAGCTTGTGTTAAAATTACTTTAAAAATTGGAATTTTATTCAAATGTTCTTTTAATTTAGGTGATTATGGTTTATTTGACATAAGGTAATAGATACTACATAATGTTCCCATTTTACTTTACCTGTGCAGATCACATAAGTAATACCCTTTGATCTTCTGTCTACCTAGTGACAGAATAATATGGCAACATGATATATACCATTCATCTTTTTCTTTTATCCGTTTAGATATGTGAAAATACTGTGCACATAAGTGTTGGAATTGGATATGCTTTGCGTTGCCCGTGTTCTACAAACTCGGGCCATGTGTTGTGTGACTTCAGATAAAGGACTCTGAGATCTTCCGTTACAAGGAGGACAGTCCAGGAGACATGTACGTCCAACTCATCAGTCAGGTGAGACCTCGCTGCAGTTAACCACTGCACATGTTGACCACTCTTGTGGGGCACGTTACTTGTCTGAAGGTATTTATGTAAGATCAACTGTTGACCAGTCCAAAAATTTCCATGAAAATACGCATTTCTGTGGTATCACAAATGCAGTCTAAATGCACAGGTATACATACACATGCATACACAGGTATACACAAGTAACGCACGCACGCACACACACACTCACACACACAACACACATTTAGGCGCAATAGAAATGACCTAATTATTATTATTATTAATTACGCACATTTTAACCAGTGATTGCATGGAAGAAACCTTTCAATAAAAAGTTCTGTACATACTACATAGTATAACTATATTTACAGGATCTCAGGAAGATTGCACCAAACTACGAGAACCTACAGAAGTTGAGTGGTGCCACGTGCAAGTACAACGACAGCAAGTCCTCCTGTGGCTCTGACAGTGAGTGGCGCAGTTTTTTTTTAATGTCAAACGCAGCTGCTATATCACTGGGGACACTATTTGTGTGACATACTGCGGTAAAACTATCTTGGTGTTGCACCCTGGTGTTGATTGTTTTCACTGTTGAAGCCAAAAATGTGTTTGTTTCTTTTTTAGTTAAATGAACTAACTGATAGAAAAGTTCTAGACCAAAAAGATAAATATATGCAAATTTAAAAGCTTACAATGTATGGATGGAAACTGGATGATTGCCAAGTACAATGTAATACATTAGATTATTAGTGACATAACTTGTCATGTTGTAGGTAAGACACGAGGCACAAAGAGGAAGGCTGTAGGTGACGTGCCAGGAAGTGTTGTCAAACAGAAACGGAGGTAGGTGTCTGTCATCAGTGTATGTCTAGAATCTGTCGTGTCTTGATATCTCAGCTAATTTCTAAACAATACCAACAAAGTGTACTCTTTATTTCTGGCGTTTTGTCGTGCAACTGTTGTGGTTCATGTTACTTACAATTTTTTTAAACAAGTGTTTTCACTTTGATAGAACAGTTATACAATCGTAATATTTTGGTATCTACCATTTATTAACTATTTTATTATTATTTATTTATTTTTAACTTATAGAATAATTAACTCATATTTATTAGTATTAGTATTTTAGTACTATTACAACTAATATCATTTCTTGATATTGATCAATTTATACTGATCAATTTATTTTTCCTTTTTTTAGAGCAAATCTTTATAGTCCTGTAATGCGCCCGTGAATGTTTGTAATTGCCAGATTTATGGCGCAGAAAAAATGCTATCAGATTGTTATTATCACTTTGCTTGTTGCTTTTGCTTTTGACATTTAAGACAAAGAGTTAGACCAGTGCACTGACCACAATGTGTCTGTCGGGACAGTGAGATGGCTGCAGCGTCGAAGCTGTCCGTGTTTGGCTACCCACTGGAGCACCCATTCAACAAGGACGGCTACAGGTACATCCTGGCAGAGCCCGACCCTCACGCACCCAACAGACAGGCCTTTGATGAGAGCATCGAGTGGGCGGGCAAACCCATACCTGGCTACCTCTATCGCGTCTTCCTCGGCAACACAGTCCTACTGGCTCTGCACGACAGAGGTAGGGATCTAGCTAGTTGTACACAGTAAATGTGTAAGATAGTCATCATGTCTCGCATATAACTTTATTATTATTTATTTATTATTATATATATTTTTATAAAGTCTGTAAATTGTTTACATAACTTACTTTTCAAACGGTGTTTATTTACATGAATTAATTGCATATTTATTATACAATCACATCCTGTATATTGCTCATTATTTTCTCTCTTTTTCTACAATTTTACACTTATCTAACTTATAACCTTATTTATTTTTTTATCTATTAATTTTTTAACATATTTGATCTTTTATTGGCTACTTAGATGTGCTAATGTATGTACCAATTGTATATGGGTTTTTACCTGAAATAATTGTATTCGTATTCGATGAACCTAGCGTGCATGTGTGTGTGCGTGCGTGCGATAATGTTTTCTTCCTAGGTGCCGCTCATCTTTGCACAAAACCTTCAATGGTTCACATAAGTCTCTTTGGAAGAAAAACAGTGCTTTTAATTTTCAAAATTCTCCCGTGTGTTAAAGGTTCTTACTGACATCAGTGATATGAAACCGTTTCTTGTGTATCAGTAGAAGGAATTAGTGACATTAGTAATCTTGTTAACATTTTGAAGATTGTCCCAGTGTTTGTTTGATGTTTAGCTCCACAGTTGAAGATCAGTGATGACCGACTGACCGTCACGGGGGACAAGGGCTACTGCATGGTCCGGGGCACACACGGTAAGAATGACCTAGGGTTAGTCAGGTTGACACTTTACATACAATTCCCAACAAAAATGTCTTTACAATGTCATGTCATGTCATGTACAAGTTGATTGACTTGTGCCAATGTTAGATTGTTTATGCAAAGTTATAAGCAATCTTTGGCATCTTGAAGGGTTATTTATAAATGAATACACTTTGTGCTCAGTGTGGCTATATTCACTCTCAGATGCTGATGTCCTCTCAACTCTGTCTGTGTTCACCATCACTACATGACTGGCTTCTCATCTAGTAACTGACAGAGTCAATATACAAACGCAAAGGTAGTTTTCAGCATGTAAATTGTCTCATGTATAGCTTAATTTTGGTTGGTGTAATTTTAGAGATTTATTATATATATATATATATATATATAT
This sequence comes from Oasisia sp. SBJ-2009, assembly GCA_964017155.1. NCBI lineage: Eukaryota > Metazoa > Annelida > Polychaeta > Sabellida > Siboglinidae > Oasisia > Oasisia sp. SBJ-2009. The sequence goes on from OZ024858.1 coordinate 8,252,281, forward strand.
ATATATATATATATATATATATATATATACATAGGTGGCCCCTCCAATGCAAAATCTTGGCTACACCACTGATAAATGCGATTGGCAAAACTGGAGATTTGTTGCATGTAGATGTTTATGATGTTCTGTGTTTGTATGTTTGTCAAGTGTGTTACAAGGAGCTAATGTGTTTACTTGTGTGTTGTGCCAGGTGTGTTGCGAGGGACATGGTACTACGAAGTGACCGTCGCTGACATGCCCCCAGAGAGCTGCACTCGACTGGGCTGGTCACTCCAGACCGGTGAGTCCAGCTACTGACCACTCACTCTGTTTTACATGTGAGGTTTAGTTTGTGTCGAATCCAGCGTCATTTATCTTTACCGTCTGCTAAAACAAAACCAGTTGCTCTGATTAATAGTCGACTGGACTATTGTAACTCACTTCTAAATAACATAGCCAAAAACGACTTATCTGATCTCCAGCATGTACAGAATTGTTTAGCATGCATGGTACCCCCGTTCTTCACCATCACTACCACTACTTAAGCAGTTGCATTGGCTTCCAGTTGTATACCGAATTAAATTTAAATTGGCTACTGTTACAGATCGTCCTCTTTCTACTCAACAACCGACATACTTAGTTAATCCGCTATATTTCTTTGATATCTCTAGGACCCTTAGATCGTCTGTTTCCAAACAACTTTTTATTCCTAAAACTAAGGCTTTCTCTGTTGCTGCACCAGCAATTTGGAATCAACTCCCTATTACGATTAAATCTTCTGAAACTGTAGACATATAATAAAAATTGAAAACATATTTGTTTGCAATTGCTTTTCCACCATAAATTTTTAGTGGTTCCATGCTCCAATGACAACTTTTGCCTGTCCCCGTGTATGACTAGCCAAATAATATTGTTTGTTGCGCCTCTGAGCTTGATTTTGTTAAGGATATAGGTGCTATAGAAGTTTTACAATTATTATTACTATTAACGTAATCTGAAACTATAGCCACCTTTCTTAAAAAATTGAAAACAAATTTGTTTTAAATTGCTTTTCCACCATAAATTTTCAGCGGTTCCGTGCTCCAATGATGACTTTTACATGTGCCTGTTTATGATTACCCCAAACGAATTTGTTTATTGCAACCCTGAGCTTTTTTAAGGATATAAACGTGTTACAATTATATTATCTAAGACCATGACAGTTTTTAATCTGTATCATTACGGTTATATTTTAGTTGGCTGTAAATGTTTATGAATATTAACAGATGGCAAAATATCTACTGGACCAACAGACTTGTAAACTAAGCCATTTTAAATTGTATATGTATAACTGGAAGCCAGTGTAACTGCTAAAATAGCGGTAGTGATGGTGAGAAGTGTGTAACTTGTGTTTGTGCCACCGTTTGACGTGCCAGTGTTTGTCGTGCCAGGTAATCTGCAGGCGCCGTGTGGCTATGACAAGTTCAGCTACTCGTGGCGAGCCAAGAAGGGCACAGTGTTTCACGAGAGTCGAGGGAAACACTTCAGCGATGGCTACGGTCCTGGCGACGTGCTGGGATTCTACATCAGTCTGCCTGACCCGGACGAACCCAGCAAACTGCTGCCGTATCTCCACAAGAAGATGGTAAGTGTCGTTTTAGTGGCTCGCTTATCTTAGGACCAGTTGGTTCATCTTATGCCAGGTTGGTCTATGTTAGTTGGCTCATTTCAGGTTCAAGTTTCTCCAGGTCAGTTAGCTTATTGGCTGGTTTATCTCCAGGCCAGTTTACTTACATTTGGCCATTTGGTTTACTAATTGGTTCATCTTGGGCCAGTTTACTTATGGTCGATTGGCCTACTGGCTTCTATCAGAGCAAGTTGAGTTCTGGCCAGTAGGCTTCGTGGTTGGCTACTCTTTGGGCCAGTTTACTCCAGGTCAGTTGGCTCACTGGTTGGCTCATCTTGGGGCCAGTTTATTCTAGGTCAGTTGGAAATAATGCTGACTTGTTTCCTTCTCTTTTCAGTTTTACAGTAATGTTGTTTTGAACACTGTTTTTCTCGCAATTATTGATGAAACATTTTCTGGACTGCCTTTGTCTAATGGACAATCAGCAGCTCTGTTTGCTTATTTGATATTTGTTGGGGTAGGGATCGTCTTGGAACGTTGATGTGTTATATCAGGCAAAATTGCTTTTATCTGGTCTCAACCCCCTCCCCCTCAGAAGAAAATTTGTAAACATTGATGTCAGTATATCTATGCATTAAAGTTGCATTCTGACATAATTTCCCCGTTTTAACGCATTTTAGAAAAGTCAATGTACACCATGACCGATATTTGCTTATTAGTATACTTCCTACCACATGTCTCACTTTGTGGTTTTATGCGTTATTTGATCAAATATAAGTTTGCAACAAACAACGGCTCTGGAGTTTCCCAAAAGTCGATCTATTTTTACCATCGGAACTCTCCGGTCAACGTAGGTAAACGATGGGGCAAACTAAAAGGCGGTTCCACATATCCACGTTAGTCGCTAGAGGCGCCACTAGGCAACAATACCCTAGTTATTTAAATCATCCTCAATTAGCCATTGACCGTACAGGCGCGTAGCCAGCGATAGTTTGTATGTGGGCAACTGGACATGCCGTAAATATGGAGCGTATCGAGCGGTGGCATCTTTGTGAATGTGGTATGTCATTTCCGTGCGGTCTGCCAATTGTGATCCGCCTTTTAGTGTGGCCCTAGTGTGGTTTCCTGACAGCGCTTTTCACTGGAATTCCCTTCATCGAGGTCTAAACCAATCAGAGAATTCTAACTGGTGAGGCTCACCAGGACAATTTTTCGTCTTTTGCTGCTTTTTATCTTAAAATGGCATATTATGTGAAAATAAGTTGATAGGTAGTTGAGGAAAACAATATATAGTGTATGGGGAATGCTCGTTTACTGGGAAATTGTATTTTAAACATGGCGGAAGTCAGAATGCAACTTTAACAGCATCAGTCATAAGCATAACATATTGTTGTCCAACATCAGGTGCCAACCACCACAGCCTCTCTCTCCCCCAATGAAAACTAATTTAGTCTGATCAAACCTTGATGTTCTGACATGTGCCCTTTAATGTTGACAAATATGACATTATGTATTGTGTAAAATTGTCAGTAATAATTCGTGACAGCAGATCAAAGATGCTTCCATCATGGCAGGCAAAAAATTAAGGAAAAATTACCATTGCAGAAGAAGTCTCTGCAAATATTGGTAATGCACGGTACCAGTGACCACTTGGATGTTTCAACATAATTTAATAGTGGCTATGTTCTCACTTTATAATCCAAGTTTATTTTTTTTTTTAATATTTCACTACAGGCAAAACATGACATCTGTTTCAGTTGCTTTATCCAGATTACACAAACTTTACCGGGAAATGAGGAGAAATTCTAATAAAAATGCCATTTGTTTATGCGTATAAGTAGTTTAACGGCAATTTTATTTATCACAGTGAAATGTTGGTGATAGCAATATGTGATTTGCACAAAAGCAGAAAACAATGTTTATTTCAACTCGCAGTCAACTACTGTAGTTGTATAAAATAGTATTAATATTAACACAGAACCCATTAAACTGTGTCGATGTAGTACAACCTACAGGTATTCAATGCTGAAATAAAATAACAGTCATGAAGTAATGTGCAAATATAAATGTAGTAAGCAGAGTTTAGGGCATCAAACTCAATTGACATATCTTATAAATATTACACCTTTTTGCTAGTAGAGTACCTCATGGCCAAATGTGGTATTTTCATATTTTGTGCTCAACTTTTCCAGTGCAGGCAAACATATATAGACCTACGCAGCTATATTATACAAAACATGCTTGTTGTCTATTACTAGGGTAAACAGGCTGTTTATAAAATATACTCTTACCTTGTAGTTCATAATAGCAGCCAACATATGTGCCATCAACAAAAACGTATTTCACAACCAATACTTTTTTACAGTAGAGGTAAAATACACTTGAAATGTTAACTGTACACTGCCAGCAAGGCACTTTGCAACATGTCATATGTACACAATTACACATACATGTCAAATTGCATAGTTTTCTACACTCAGTGTTTCTCTGTTTACACTGGAGTGTCCCATCGAAGATAAACGGAAGAGTGGCAACTGTGGGACAGTGTGCTGTAGAGAATTATGGGGGTCAAGTTTAGAGGCATAACCTATAATAGTATTTAAAAAATTGCAGATTTTAAAATGCTTCATGCTCATTAGGTGGTGTGACGTGTTATTTTTAGATCCTATATTATTTGACACTTTGTGTGCCTGCAGTGCACATTGAATAAACGTCAAAATATCACAAATATTGCAACTTTCGCTGACGTTCTTCTAACATATACAGTACATCACCCGACATATAAATAGTAAATAGTAGATATCAGTAAAAATAGTTGTGCACATTTTTGTGTTTGAACATTTGCTTCTAATGTTTCCACAGTCCAACACAAAATGAAGTATCTTAGTTGTTTCATTATGCACAAGTCTTCAGAATGCAAGACCAAACATTGTTATATAAATACCTCCTAGCAATCATTGTTTCACCAACAGCCTGTGTCAGTTATGAGGCTTATGTAGATTTACCATGTGACATATGGTCCAGCATGTCCATGGCACATGCTATTATTCTACAGCAATCCTGTGTCTTTGATGCACACCCATCATTGAAATCACCGCGTGTTGTGTCACAGTCATAATCCTTGCACATATCCTGTTCTTGATAAGAGGTAAACTCGCATCACAAGGTCTTGTAGGTTTTTTCACATTGTTCATAATGGTGTAAGGCCATGGCAGGGGAACACAGTGTGCCATCTTGTGCATCTGTGCCTCTGTATCAGGAATAGTTCTGGTGGTTAAGTCTTAGCTCTGGGATGTCATTTGTTTCTACCTTGGTGTGTGTGATAAAAGGACTCAATTGTTCAACCATACTAATAGGTTCAACCATAGTAACATGTTCAACCATAGTACAGTGTACCAGGTTCAACCAAAGTACCAGGTTCAACCATAGGTCCAGGTTCACTTGTAGAGCCAGATTCAACCAACGGGTTGGGTTGTTTAGACAAGCGTCGGTTCCTTGTCGACTGTGAACTTCACGATGGAGTTTTGTTGCACCGTCTGTAAACAAGATGAGGTCTAAGTAAACATCTCTTTTTTAATTTATCCTACACATCAGTTTCTGTAATGAGAAATTGTTTGTAAAGGTTTACATGAAAGAAACAGCAACGTTATCTCTACAAAATAGCTGCAGCAATTGAACTGCCTCTATAGAAAAAGTAATCCCTAGTATATCAGAATTATAATAAAATATTACCACATCACTTGGTTCTATAAATCAGTTTACAGAGATTTCTTATCCAGGTAAGAAGCAAACATTATTTTCACAAGTGTATTATTTTCCAATAAAAAATACAGTGCTGTGTTCTGGAGGCTGTTCGGCAGTGATAAAGGTATGTTGAATAATATTAGTTCCTAGAGTAGCCACCAACCTTCATTTTGTAGTCACAAATAACAGGGTTGAACATTGTGAACAAATATTTCGGAAAATTGCCGAGCATTCCTGGAGAATCAAGATAAATATCTACCTGCCTAACGACTACATACCTGGAATAAATGAGTACTAATTACTGCACAGTGCATACGTACCTGGGCACCGTTCAGGATGAACTGTTGACCACAACTGTAGTAGCTGTTAGATTTCTGTCTCACTGAAAGAGAGCATTTTATAAAGGTTTCAGCTTCAAGTCATAGCAACTTGCAAACATTTTAAATACACAATCAGCTCTGAACTATATAATTGATGGGAAAATTAAGAAATATTTTTACTTTTAGAAGAATTCTTTATTGTATTACTATACTATATTCTGCTCTAAAACAAATCACAAAATTAACACCTAAATGCAGTATTATGATATAGTTGTATTTCTTTATGCAAGAGGTACCATCCACAAACATGGGTAATTATTTAAGGTACATAATTATTATGTTTGTATGAACTTGTTGTTTCATAGTGTGATTTTCTAATACGAACATAACATGAATGTGTTGTTAAAAAGCTGTAAAATAAAATGTGTTTTTATGTTATGGATACACAGTAAAGAGTGCCAGTGGGCAGTGGGCCGTGGGTGTGAGGGGCCTTTACTTGGTGGTGGCTTCAGGGGAATTGTTGTGGTAAACCGACGTTACAGTAGTGACTTGAAGGTGAATTTGTAGTAGTTGTAAGGGGATATTTTAGAGTATCTTACTGTGCTACATGTTTTGGTTTTGCCTTTTACATGCTGCATTTGTGTATGTGTGTGCGTGCGTGCGTGCGTGCGTGCGTGCGTGCGTGCGTGCGTGCGTGCGTGAGAGTGAGTGAGTGAGTGAGTGAGTGAGTGAGTGAGTGAGTGAGTGAGTGAGTGAGTGAGTGAGTGAGTGAGTGAGTGAGTGAGTGAGTGAGTGTGTGTGTGTGTGTGTGTGTGTGTGTGTGTGTGTGTGTGTATGTGCATGTGTGACATTTGTATCTGAGTGCATTGCATTGAACAGTGTGTGTGTGTGTGTGTATTACATGTACACATGTAAGTGCATGACCATAAGCATATGACTGTATACAAGCATTACTGAAAATACAACTTCCTTTCCTGACTTATTCCTATCGACAGGTAATAAGAAAACTGTGTGCAGTGTCATTGTTAAAACAAAACTACATCATGCATCCAGCCACTACAAAAACCATGTGCATTGTGCAAACACCCAACACAAGACAACACAACACAACAGTGCAGGCAGTTGTCACACAGGCATCAGCGCCACACTACACAGTGTCACTACGACAGAGCTGGCAGAGGTAGTTAGCATGCGGCATTAGTGGAGGGGTGCAGGGCAGAGAGACAGGCAGGTACAGCCTAAGTCAGCCTTAGCCAGAGAAGGAGGAACAAACATCTGGTCATGCTTACACTCCATCAACTGATTGTCAGTGGGAAACGCAGCATCAAACATGCACTCGCCCCGGCTGCAAGAAATGTACATCTGTTAGCACGGAGCCCGTTCAAAGCAACATTCACCTTTACTGACTCCACCTTCACTTTCATCTCACACTGATAACACCCTTAGGCTTACTGCCGGTGGGCACTTTAAATGTAACCGTCGGTTTTATGGTAATGTGGATGACTGCCGTGTGGTGTTTATTCTTTTTAGCAGGATATAAAGGATATACCCCGGTATAGAGATATGCATCATGATTTTGTTTGTTTATACATTGATTCAGATGGATTAGTTGTTTTTTGGTTTTTACCATTTCTATTAGTTCAGATTGGACTGGTGCTGAAGCACGCAAGACCTGGTGGAAAGCATTTTAAAACCAAAAGGATTGTATTGATTTTTTTTAGTTCATTGACCAGTTTTACGTTATTCTGGAATTTGTTATTTATTTGATACATATTCAGATAAGTATAACATTTAAAAAACCGATTGCAAATTATCCCTAATTATTTAGATAATTAAGAGAAATATAAATGTTAATGAAAACCATAATCCTGCTGCTATATATAATGCAGTCGTTAAGCCTCAATTAGAATACTGTCTACAAGTGTTATTTTAGGTACAACAAAGTATGACTCCCAATAAACTAAAGACTTCCTTGTCCACCTGGAATAAAATCTCTGAGTGGCAGTGTTGTTAAAATCTTGTCAAATGTACACATGGAAGGGGGTAACAGGAAAAGCATGCCACTGGGGTACAAAGAAATAAGTTGTTTACACTGCTGGGTGTTGGTGGTCTTGAATGGACATGACTACGGGTAATGGCAGATATATGTGTATATTGACAGGGTGGTGTGGCCATCATATAAATGGACCGATATTTTCAAACTGTATTCCTCAAACAAAACACATCTGTATTTCCATCGCATTCCTTGACCTCTCATTAGCCCAAGTGTGTTGGTAAGTTGTTGTTTGCAAAGTGTAATCCCCCTGCCTAATAAAAAGTAACATCCCAACCACAACAACACACCGATTACACAAACACAGATTAGCAACACGAGCTGGATTTACTAATCTCCATTTTCCACAAATCCAATTAACTCTTTCATCATGCTATGGCACCTGTTAACCCTGCTGCACTCACAGAGTTATTTTTGATGCTGAACGTAAAGTAAAGGGTGTGGTTACATTGAGGACAGTCTAGGTGGCCCAGGCACTGACAGATGGGTGTCCATGGTGACCTAGGCTCTCAGTCAGTTGTAACAGTTACAGACATACCGTAGACATGTGTTACCCAGTGATTGATAGGACATATGTGGCCATTTCTCTTGGCATTTGCCCGGTATGTAATGTGGTTTTAATAACTTTATATGGTTGTGTGTGTCTCTTGGCGCCATAGAAGTATTTTACTATTGAATAGTTTCTTGGTGTTTGTTTGTTAATTACTCATCAAATATCACTAAGTATAATTTGCAAAATAATTAGATATCCATGTAAAGAGTACTTTATTTGTCCGCTGATGTATGGGAATATTAAACTAAATAGGTTTTTTTAATATGTTTTAGGGGAATTGGCTTGGCTGTTACTTAATTAACGTTAAAAGTGATTTGGTATGTATATATATATATATATATATATATATATATATATATATATATATATATATATATACATATACATATACATATATATATATATATATATATATATATATTACCACAAGAGAGCATCGCTATCCCATAAAATCAAAATCAAACATTCCCAGAAAACTTTTTCACATTTTTTTTATATTCATGTTATAGTATGCCTTATTTTCACACTGTATTGATAACAATTTATATTGAATAAATACAAACATTGTGACAGGCAAGTCAGTATTCGCAGGATTTGGGATGGATTTGTAAATCACCATGTATCAAGCCCAAAGCACTACAATGTAATGCTGCCACAAGTTAAGTACTTCAGAATGTCTTCATAATTCGGATTATTACTAATTCTTAATAACAATTATGATTAATTGCACTTCATGCAAATACATAATTGTTCCAGGGTTCATGTATTTCTTTTGTAGATTTACATTCATAAATACAGCTCAGGCTTGATGTGTTAGCACATGCTGTAATAGCAGTCCACATTGGTCACGCATGACTGGTTGAGGGTTACTCATGGGTCATGCATGACTGATTGAGAGGTACTCACAGGTACTTGAGGGAGGCACTTGAGGGTCTTACAGGGGCACTGTGTTGTCTCGAGGGAGAACTCCTGCAACAGGACAGCAATTAGAGACCTCATTAGTCTGTGCTGTCTCTGTACAGACAGACAGACAGACAGACATACACACAGGCAGTCAGGCACACACTGACAGACATACAGACAGAAGGCCATAGATAATAGAGACTGTCACATGTACATAGACATAAACATGCAGACAGTGACAGAAAGTGCGGGACAGACAGACAGACACAGACAGACGGACACACAGACATGTGTAGATATACATAAACAAGTACCGGGTAGGCAGTGCCAGACAGACAGACATACAATGATACAGACCAGCTAGCTGGCTGGCCGGCCGACTGATAGATATGCCTAGATGTGTCCATCAAGTTGTGTAAAACAACACTGCAGACAGTACTAGTACCAGGTATACTACCCACACAACTCAAGGTGTTGCAGGAAGAGGAAAAATACTTCCGTCTAAAGACACCTCTGGTCCAAAGAGTTTATACAATGCCTGTGGATATGATTTCTGACTCTGTTCTGTGTTCTAAAGGATCAATTTCCAGTTAAGAACCAACTACATGTACATTCATTCAAAAGTCTTAATAGGTGTCACTTACTAATTTTATCATTTACAGTGTATACAAGTTGAGAATTTGTCTCTGACATCTGTACATGCGTATATGAGACAAATATTTGTGCAAGCATGCTGGTGAACCCATATGGGTGTGGTCCACCGATTGTGACGCTTTTATCCAGCTGCCCCCAGTGGGGTGGACCTGTAGCGTCAGTCCTGTCTGCAGCTAATTGCGTGTGCAGCAGCCAGCCAGTGAGTGCAGGCTAACCTGCAGCCAGCCAGTGAGTGCAGGCTAACCTGCAGCCTGCCAGTGAGTGCAGGCTAACCTGCAGCCTGGCAATATATAGTGACATTGTAGTTTTTCTAAGCAAGTACACTTGCATCCTGTACAAATGACATGTATACATGAAGACAATTTGACCTACCTTGACCTCTTTGCAGCACTTCTTTGTGCTGATTGGCTGATTGTTTGATCTGTGGGCGCCATTTGCTTGGATGTGTCTAGTGAAATCAAACACAAATGTTTCTTTACTGTGAGACAATTTTAGCAGCTTCATCATTTTCTTTACATTTTATATTTGTCATGACATGGAATGTTGGACTATCATTTTAAGGATATTTAAATAGAGGTTTTGTTCTTTGAAAATATATATTGTAAATACCGAGGTATATGCTGTGGTGTTTCTGATGTTGAGGGGTAAATGAAAATAAAAAACTAAGATTTCACAAATCATCCATTTTACAACATAATATAGGTTGGCTACACACACTGTTTCTAATCAGCTGTTATACTTGCAATGTATTAGTACAGTAGTAATTTGTTTTTGAGAAATATATAAAAATAACAGTGTCCCAATATCATACATTTAACTATTATAAATATATGAAAATAATATTAATAAGGCTGTTTCTTTACATATTTTTGGGCTGAGTGTATTGATGAATGGAGAACATTGCATAACACACGGAGACACAGGCACAGCTTTATGCAGAGACCCATCCACCCATCATTTGGATGGATAAAAACAGTTTTGGATAGGGAGAAATATGGGTGGAAGGGTGGTGGATGGGTAAAAAAATGAAGGTGCAAAAAAGTCTTCCTAAACCATAGATATTGTCGGTTATGCCTTAGAAATGTGTGTAAATGGTGTCACATGTGTATGTGTAGTCCATTTCAGGTCATCAGACACATTTTAAAGTTTGTAAACTAGCTTAACAGTTAACATTCATGTGTCCACCAAAACATGTGTGACTGGAAATAATTTGGTCCTGCATAAAGTCCTACACAGGTAGTCTGTAATAATGGAGATCATTGCCTGACGCACGTACCTCGCTGCATTCCTGGTTGTTGCATATGCCACACGTGAGTACCGCTGCTCTCTGACAGGGGGCGCCGGTGGTGGTCCAGATGTTCACTCTGCCATTTGCGCATATCTGTGCCACTGTTATTAAAATAACTTGAACTACCGGCGCCCTCTGTGGGCTGGCGAGTTTTCTCCGACCCACTCCGGTGCCTGTTCCATTTGTGGTAATCTGCAGAATTGTCCGTACTGTCCAGTGATGTGACAGCAGCATGCTCTCTGGTGCCTGACTTTGGACTTGGGTTTGGACACGTCAGCGTTGGTGAAATGTCATTAGTGTGACTTAGACTAAACACTTTGGTTTCTTTCACAGGCATCTCATTGTTGACACCGTAATGAAATGACTGAGGCCGGTCATTCAGTCGCTGGACATTGTTCTGTAGTGGCCGCCGGCCGTCGTCCAGCAGCACCTTGTCTGCGACTTTGTCCGTACTTGTGTCCATCGTAAGGTCGTTTGGACACTTGAAGTTGGCAGCATGCGAGCTGCTCCACCGGTCAGTGTGGTGGCTGACCGCGGCCGTAGTGTGCGCTTTGTGTGTCTTCTCTGCTCTGTACACATAGTCGTGTTCATCCTCGTCGTTCACGTTGTGATTATCCACGTGGTCGTGGTTGATTTTCCACAGTCCACACTCCGCCGCACTGCTTCCATGCATGTCACTGTGGTCGGTGTTCTGTGTCGGTGGCGGTTGTGACACAGAGTTCGACGCAGGCGACACGTCAACTGTCACTGATATGTCACTCTTCTTGCTCTCCTTCGCCTTCGAAGGCGTGTCCTGGAAACACAAGAAATGTAGCTGCAGATTGTATATGAGCAATTTATGAATTTTTTTGAAGAATTTGTAAAAATGTTCGTGAAGCTGGAAGAATAATTACATAATAATGTGAATGATTTTGTTGTTAATATAAACCTATGAATTCATACACTTTCACCTTAACAACCATCTTTGAACTACTTGCCCTTGGGGGCAACAACAATTCCTGCTGACGACTACAAATGGTGGTTGAAAGACAGAAAGTGAGTGACTTTGTAGTTGTTCATTGCATTAATAACTACTTCTGTGTAAGCGCAAGAATTGTTTCCAAATCATATCTTTATTACTACTGTAGAGAGGCTGGGAGGAGAGTGGGGAAGTGTTGGGAGGAGAGTGGGGAAGTGTTGGGAGGAGAGTGGGGAAGTGTTGGGAGGAGAGTGGGGAAGTGTTGGGAGGAGAGTGGGGAAGTGTTGGGAGGAGAGTGGGGAAGTGTTGGGAGGAGAGTGGGGAAGTGTTGGGAGGAGAGTGGGGAAGTGTTGGGAGGAGAGTGGGGGAGACAGGAAGTGTTGGGAGCATGGAGTTGGCACAGAGCCACAGACAGAAGTAAAATTAAATTTAGGGCCCGTATCAACACCATCTTCAGGCACCTAGAGGAGAACAACAGTGATTATATTGAAAAGTGCAACGACATTGCAGTTTCACTCACCCACAAGTCACCAGAGGGCGCTGTCTGTGGGGCGACAGGTTTGCGGCGAGGTTTATTGTGTTTCCTCGGTGGTGGAGCTCGGCGGAACTAAATGTAACATTTACAAATAAATTAACGACCGTGTTACATCAATGATGTCATTAAACACAATTACTTCTAGTTCTAAGAACTTAGAAGTAATTATATACACTTTAATGTTCAGCAGCTGGATAAAGTTATTGGTGAATGAATCAACTCTAAGGTAATATAATGACATGTACATTCAGTTGTAAGTTAACATAAATAAGACAAGGTTTTATGGTAAATGATCCACAATGACTAATTGTCTACAACTTCATCATCATAGATGATGTACCTTTGAACCACACTAAGACCAGACCTGGCTGAAACAAACATGCACAGTGGTTTGACTGTATTAGTTGGACTAATTTCCTATACTTTATATGGTTTTATCTTAGGATGACCTTAATTGTGAGGTAGTCTTATTATGGAGGGGACAATAAAATACTTTTCAACTGAATTGCAACTAAGAGCATGTCAGTGTGTTGCGTGCATTTTGTGCTACTGTGAGCTGCTGAGGTAACGTTGACCAACCACATGCCATGAGTACCCACCGACTTGAGGATCTCCGTGTTCCGCTCCACACCTGCGAATAAGTCTTCATCATCTTCCTTAGTGCTGCCCCCTTCCTCGTCATCCACGAACCTGCCACATTCACCAACATTTCCCTTTGAGCCGACCCCTCAACATGTATAACATTTGAGCTGACCCCTCAACGTGTATAACCTTTGAGCTGACCCCTCAACATGTATAATCTATGAGCTGACCCCTCAATGTGTATAACCTTTGAGTTGACCCCTCAACGTGTATAATCTATGAGCTGACCCCTCAACGTGTATAACCTTTGAGCTGACCCCTCAACATGTATAACCTTTGAGCTGACCCCTCAACATGTATAACCTTTGAGCCGACCCCTCAACATGTATAACCTTATGACTAATAGTGATAGAGCAGTTGTCACACATTTGGTAACACATCTGATGCCCTGGTTGACGCCAGTTTGTGGCATGTGACTTTTACCCCCAGGGTGTTAAAACCTGGGGTGTTGGTTACATATGTTTCCCCAGTGTGAGAACTTAATAATATGGTGAGAACATAACAATATGGTGAGGCCAGGTTTTGTGGTTTATAAAACATTTTAAGACAGTTTTTTAGAGTGCAGGTTCTCGACATCCAGAAACCCTTGAGCAAAATGTTGAATATTGTCATGTTAGGGTCATAAGTGTGTAATAGGGTGGAGATAAGTGCTTGCACTTTTGTGTCATCCTTATATTTAATGTACTTTGTATTTATATTTTATGTATATTTGTACAATATTTACATTTTATATTGAATAAATTCAACCAATCACTGTTTCTTGTTTACTACTATTTTCTGCTTTACACCAGTCCCAAAATGAACATTCTGGGAAATGAATAATTTATACAAAACATGATAATAACTGAAAAACAAGTTCTTTATAATAACACAGACTGGTCAGGATACTTCATTCCCTGGCAGATAGTTTAAGTCGAACTGCATTTGAACATAGTTCAGAATCTCTGGGAAGAATTCAGCTATGCTGCAAATACCACACACTGACTAATCATACACAAATAACCACCACCGTGTATAGCTAGGCACTGAAATGGTACACGTAGCTGGCATGGAAGGCAAATTTCCACCACATACATTCTTACATTCGCAGACAGACGTGTGCAGAAATGCAACATTGAGCTTGTAGACATTAGTCACGCACCAGTATTTGTTACCATGTCCAGGTACTGACACAGCACACAGAGCATGGACAAAGACTTCAGTGAGCTGGCTGTTATCTCAGATCTAATGGTGTTTGTGCTCTCTCACCTAATGCCAGTAATTATGATAGGCGAGCAATTATGATAGCGGTTAGATTACATATCACCACGGTGCTGCACTGCTGAACTGTCCAGAAATAATAATAATATTTACTTTGTGTTGTGCTATACAAATATTGTTTGCAGTGGTTTGCATACAATCTGATTATATGTGTAATTGACAACAGTAAAACAGATACTGTAATGGTAAGAATTGTAATGATTTATTTAAAAGTATGTATGATGTTTAAGTTTAAGTAATTAAGATGGATATGGCATCAGTAGAATCTTGGATCAGATGAAAGGATAATAATTTATTTTATTATAACTTCACACACATTCACAGGTACATACATACACAGTTTTACATACATGCAGTTACTCACTCACTCACTCACTCACTCACTCACTCACTCACTCACTCACTCACTCACTCACTCACTCACTCATTCATTCACCCTAAATATATAAATAGTTGTCATGACATTGTTCTGATTAGTCTTTATAATTTGTAATAATATCTAGCAAAAGATACCAATAAATGGTGTCATTGCTGTGCATAAAGTCAGACCTGTCTCACTTATAAGTTAACTTAATTAATTTTGTTTCGAGGCGGAACAAAACAGTTGTCATACAGAATGTTACCATAGCAACAGAATGGTAGTTTGAGGTTTTATTGATGACCTCCCTGACCCGTCCACCCCTTGTGACCTATGACCTACCTTGTAGACTCTAGACCAGGCCTTCTGGGATAGAGCGGAGACGAGTCTGTGGGAAGGTATTCAAAGGAAGAGCCTCTCCCCTCTTGGTCCTCCATCCCAGTGTCATCCCCCTCCCAGTCAATGTCGGACTGGCGCTTCCTCGGAGCATTTCCCTTTGGGAACAGGGAAAATATAGAGCAAATGTTTATTTTTAATGTAAATTCACAGGGACTAATTTAGGAGCTGGGATTCATATATTGAGAAGTGCAGGGTTATACAGTAGAAGGCACAACAAGGGTTTCTGTCTGGTTAGAACAAGGAAGAAAACAGAAGTGGTGGTTAATTCTCACTACAGATGCAGGATTTTAACATGTTCATTTTTTAGGTCACGCGCTGTGATTTTCAGATTGTTTCACAATATTGTAAGAAAACTTGTCCAGTTTTGAGCATCTATCCCTGGAGGTAGCTCTGATTTACTTTTTGTCCCTAAAGTCAATACTAATATTCAACAAGGGCTTTTGTTGTAGGTGCATCTACTATAAATTTGGAATTTGCTTCGTTCTAGTATTGCTAAATTTTGCTGTCATTTAAAGACATACCTTTACAACCTTGCCTATCCACCATAGCTCCCTGGCATATCAATCAATCTAATGACAACTGGAATTGTTTACTGCCTCTCAGATTGATTAACAATTTGTATGTCAGTCAGACCTCTACAAGGATTTGGAAAGTGCTGAACTTATCACTTCCTGTCATTGTGGTAGTTATGGTGTACTTACTGACAATCTGGACTTTGTGCACATCGTATGCGAAGGTATCAGTGATACGTACACTGCTCCAGTTAAGGACAAGACCAGAGAGATGCAGCCAGTGTATGAGATGGTGCAAAGTGGGGCCGTGATACATGAAGTGTGGACCTGTTATCCTGTCATTCCTGGGGGAAGATGAAGGTTGTGATACATGAAGTGTGGACCTGTTATCCTGTCATTCCTGAGGGAAGATGAAGGTTGTGATACATGAAGTGTGGACCTGTTATCCTGTCATTCCTGGGGGAAGATGAAGGTTGTGATACATGAAGTGTGGACCTGTTATCCTGTCATTCCTGGGGGAAGATGAAGGTTGTGATACATGAAGTGTGGACCTGTTATCCTGTCATTCCTGGGGGAAGATGAAGGTTGTGATACATGAAGTGTGGACCTGTTATCCTGTCATTCCTGGGGGAAGATGAAGGTTGTGATACATGAAGTGTGGACCTGTTATCCTGTCATTCCTGGGGAAGATGAAGGTTGTGATACATGGAGTGTGGACCTGTTATCCTGTCATTCCTGGGGGAAGATGAAGGTTGTGATACATGAAGTGTGGACCTGTTATCCTGTCATTCCTGGGGGGAGATGAAGGTTGTGATACATGGAGTGTGGACCTGTTATCCTGTCATTCCTGGGGAAGATGAAGGTTGTGATACATGAAGTGTGGACCTGTTATCCTGTCATTCCTGGGGGAAGATGAAGGTTGTGATATATGAAGTGTGGACCTGTTATCCTGTCATTCCTGGGGAAGATGAAGGTTGTGATACATGAAGTGTGGACCTGTTATCCTGTCATTCCTGGGGAAGATGAAGGTTGTGATACATGAAGTGTGGACCTGTTATCCTGTCATTCCTGGGGAAGATGAAGGTTGTGATACATGAAGTGTGGACCTGTTATCCTGTCATTCCTGGGGGAAGATGAAGGTTGTGATACATGAAGTGTGGACCTGTTATCCTGTCATTCCTGGGGGAAGATGAAGGTTGTGATACATGAAGTGTGGACCTGTTATCCTGTCATTCCTGGGGGAAGATGAAGGTTGTGATACATGGAGTGTGGACCTGTTATCCTGTCATTCCTGGGGGAAGATGAAGGTTGTGATACATGGAGTGTGGACCTGTTATCCTGTCATTCCTGGGGGAAGATGAAGGTTGTGATACATGCAGTGTGGACCTGTTATCCTGTCATTCCTGGGGGAAGATGAAGGTTGTGATACATGAAGTGTGGACCTGTTATCCTGTCATTCCTGGGGGGAGATGAAGGTTGTGATACATGGAGTGTGGACCTGTTATCCTGTCATTCCTGGGGAAGATGAAGGTTGTGATACATGAAGTGTGGACCTGTTATCCTGTCATTCCTGGGGAAGATGAAGGTTGTGATACATGAAGTGTGGACCTGTTATCCTGTCATTCCTGGGGGGAGATGAAGGTTGACAGGTGGAGATAAAGTGAGACCCTCACATTAACTCTAGATAGTCCACAGCACATGTTGATAGGGCTAATTGATGGGCTCCCTGCTGCAGCTGGGGTTTGACAGGAAGGCAGGATAGACAAGGTCAACTGGCTGGGCCTTGGGGGAGGGTTATCAGTGCATTGGATGGTCACTGGATGGTCACTGACCACTGACCAGTGGAGAGAATCAGTTTTGTTCAGTATTATGTGAACACCGAAAATTATACAACTTGTTATCAGATGGGGAAATAATTTTTATGAGTTTGTTTATGTTACGTGGTGGGTTATGGCTTCTCATAAAGGGAGCACTAAATGAAATAGAGCTGAAATATGAAGGTGGTGTCCAGTATAGCCCAGCAGTAAAGTATAAAGAAAAGAGTTTGCTTCAAAATGTTGTGCTTCGTTGTGATGCCATTTACTTTCAAGTTCACTTAAGTATAAAGGCTAACAAACATACAACGAAATAATATGTTTTGGAAGGTCTAGACTCCACAGTCATGATTTATGAGCATGGCCATACCAAAACTAGTTTGAAAAGAAGTGCTGTTAAAAAAAAATGTTATATTTAGGAACACATAAATTGCGTATGTGGCTTCTTGTTATTCAGAACAATTACTTGCTGTATACAAGGCAGCAGTATACAGTAGGTCCCTTGGAGAGAATGTTATAACAGTAACAGCCAGCCCTTTAGTGCAGCACTTGTCACCATCAGCAATGACCTACAAATAACAACCACTGAATATGGCCGTACCCTCAGCTGACTGATAACAAGAAAGAGAATGACATCCAAGTCTTCCTAGATATAACATATGCTTCACCCACAAATCCTTATGACTTCCACCACCTCTGAAGTCAATGTTGCCTAGAAGCAGTTTCAGGATTCTTTGGTTGTCATACAATTTGTTACAATCAAATCTGCCCTTTGGGAGCCTTCCGTGATGCAACTTCAGCCTACACAGCTGTGCTAGCACACACACGTACCATGCCAATGATGATCCCGGAGCTCTCAAACTCTTCGAATGCCTTGCTGCGGGGCTTCTTCTTCCCTGGCTTTGCTCCTTCCCGCTTGTTCACAACCACGTCGCTGTCAGGGGGAGTCTTCCTCTCAAACTTACGCACCCGGTCCTTTACCGATATCACGTTGTCCTCGCTGGTCTTTGTGTCCGCTCCACGGTGTCTCCCTCTGTCACACAGAACATGAGACATGTGTACATGTATCACAGAACATGAGACGGGTGTACATGTAACACTACACCAATGACACACAACACATGCAGAGGTCAGGTCCCATTGTTACTTTCCTGTTGATGCTAGATATGTGTTTGTGTTTAGTGTAACTACAAAGCAAGAATAAAGTAATATTTTGCTTAGAATTTGTTTTATTTTGATGAATTATGACTGTTGTAACTGCCCCATCTGCAGCCTATGGATGCTTGTATTCATAAACTCCAGACATAGAGGTAATACAACACATGTTGATTTTATTTTTACATTGTTTTAACTCAATACCCTACCAACAATTGTCCATTAATTTTTTTCTTATTGTAGGAACCTGTTTACAATTACTGTCTCCACAGGTGACCCTGCACTAGTTACAAATGTAACATCCAAGGATGTGAATTAACTTAGAAATAAATTAATACACCATGATGCAACTATTATAATAATTTTCCAAAGTTATTAATAATCATACTTGTAGTAATTCGTAATAATTTCTCAATGTGTACCTTCTCTATTGTAATTGTACAGTATTTTATGATTCTAGGAAAGAAGCAGGTGAATAAGATTGAATAATTGTTCTTGCCAAGGGCAAAATATTTTGACAAGTTACACAACTGCAGATGGTGCAGTATGACTGTATCAGTGGGCCTGGTCAAACTGGGTCAAGTGGGCTAGATTATAACACATTAACTGAGTGGACTTCCATTACGAAGGAATTTGTTTGAAAAGGCAGAGTTTGGATAAATAAATATGGTTACAGACTGGGGTAGTTTGTAAGAGGGGTGGTTAGTTAGGAACAGGGTTGGGACTTGGGACCAGGGTACTCATTACATGAGTAGAATGAATTATTCATTATGCATTCTCCTACTCTTACATATCACAGTGCGAGTACTTGTGTGAGTACTTGTGCGAGTACTTGTGCGAGTACTTGTGCGAGTACTTGTGTGAGTACTTGTGTGAGTACTTGTGTGAGTACTTGTGTGAGTACTTGTGTGAGTACTTGTGTGAGTACTTGTGTGAGTACTTGTGTGAGTACTTGTGTGAGTACCTTAGTTGTATTTGTTCTCGTACTTTAGTGAAAATTTAGTCGTATTTGTTCTCGTACTTTAGTCGGGTATTTGCCCCCACCTTGGTGGGGAGGGCGAGGGCAAAGATAACAGACGGACAGGAAGAGACGAGTGTAACACATTAACAGGGGCCAGCTGACAGCAGTGATAAGGTAATTATTTACCTCATTGGGGGCTATCACAGCTGCTTCAACTAAACTGCCCCCAGACACGCTCAGACTGACCACACAGACTGACCACACAGTGGACACAAGTCACAGTCAGACCACATGTGTTTCCACCCTGCCAGCTCCACTAACCCTTACTCTAGATGTGTTGTCCAAACTGACAGTTTTAATTAGTGTAGTTTTACAGGTATTAGTTTCTTTGTATATAACTGTGACACAATTTAGGCCTACTTGATTGCTGGGGGTGTCGTAAAAAGTGTGCTCCAAGTTGTGCCGAATAATTAACTGTAAGTTATTTTGTTGTTTGCTGTGTTTAGTCCACAATCAACTTCCATACCGGTGCATGACAACAGATGGTGTTACAGGTTTCAACTCAGAAAATGTTCAAAATACATTTGATTAAGTATGTTCAAAATGTTCAAAATACATTTGATTAAGTACATTTACAGTAGATCACCCATCCATGGAAATGACAAGAACCTCTCTTAATTTATCTTCACTTTATCATCATCAGTGTTAATGTAACAGGTTTTTGGTTAGATAAATGAAACGTGCGGATTAATGAAACATCTTATTACACAATTACATAGTATCAAGGCGTTTCCCACACAAAACGTGCATATTGTGAAAAAACAAGATTATTTAAGACCACATAAACAAGAGACGGCTATGTATGTTTTTTGCTGGACAATAGCACTGTTGTGTTGGTCTTAGTGTGTTATTATTATAAGCATGCAGTGTACCTTTAGAATGTTACTAAGAAGGAACATCCCATCCCCTTTATCCTGCCAGAACTCCTGGGAAACTATCTTATCTCACAATGATACGGACAATAGATACGTTATATTTGAGTATCTAAAGTTTCCACACAGCTAGCTGTGTGTGACTATCAGCTGTAACTGTAGTTCTCCCAGATGTTATCAAGAGGCAAAGGGTTAACATGAATTTGTAGAATGATTGCTGCAGTCTCTAGTCTTAGCTGGAGAATGTCTAGATGTCTTAGCGTGAATTAACCCCATCCCACTGTGTAGATGTACAATCAGACGCGTGTAGTGTGAACAGAAGCCTTGTGGTTGTTGAAGAAATTTGACACCAGGTACAATACGTTTCGTAGAGAATCTGTAGCTTTGTAAACAAGTACACGAACTACCTGCTATATTAATGCACTGGAATTAACATTGGTACCAATGTTAATCTTCATCAAAGACTGAGAATCAATTAACATTTGTTGCTAACAACATTACTGTTGTGATTGCAAAAGCTATTTAAGCTCCACTGTGAATGTCAAAGTTTAGGATACCATAATCACCATATCCAAACCATCAATCAGTGATAATAGCAAGGCAAGAGTACCATTTGAGGTGATATTTGGGACATCATGATTTCCTTGATATGCCAACTTGTTTATGCAGTTGTGGAATCAGATGTGTCCCAGGCCAAGGCTGAACTGCAGTAACTGGATTATGTGCATCAGAGGTCATAATGTCCATTAAGGCTAACTAAATCCTGACTTATTGCCTCTTGAACTGGGCAGTAAGGTCATTCTAGCTGACCCTCTGCAAGTGTGGTACTTATTACTTGTGCTAGTAATGGTCAAATCGCCAGGAATAGGTTCCTGGATTACAGGACAATTAATCTTTGACCAGCATTTGTAAGATATGTAGATTGTGGTATTGTTTAGAAGTCCCTGGTCTGGTTGTCACCAGCAGAGGTATGTTGAGGTCCCGACTGTCGCAATAAATCTTGTGTTGAGATCATAGAGTAGTGATATGTAAATTGTATTTGCAAGTCAAATTGGGTGATTAGTGTGTTTATACAGTAAGGTGTGATGGATGGCAAATATCTAACTTTGTCAGTAAACAGAGCTTCTTTTCAAATATGTTTATACTTTGCCAACTGGTAGCTGGGACTCTTGAAAGTCCAGCGATCCAAGGAAAGGAAATGACATACACTGTACAGGTGACAGGACCTCGGCGCTTGGGAGGAAATGCACTCACAATGTCCAGAATGAGAAGATTGAAGACATACATAGATGACAATACTTACACGGTTCCTCTCGCCTTCTCGTTCCCGTTCTTGTCGTTTCCCCATGTTCCTTCCACCGGGATGCTGACATCGCCATCGCCACGGCGACCACCACCCTGTCCGTCACCTGACTTCCTGGCGATAAATCCACTGGCTTCCTCAGTATCCTCCTCCGAGTCTGACGTCTTTGTCTTGGCACAGCAGCACCAGGTGATTCCCGCCAGCAGGATGAGCCCAAACAACCCCACTAGGGTGACAACGACACTCACAATGACCATACTCATGGTCTGGGGTTGCTGGGTGAACACCCCACCCAGGTTGACTTTATCCCCGTGGTATTCCCTCATGATTCTACCCTCCAATGGGGTAATCTACAGCATTGTAGACGTAGTCTGAGGACACATGCAGTGCCCTAGGTCGGCCAGCGAACCTGCAGCGGCGGCATGGGTTGTGTCGGAGCGGAGGCAGCTTGAACAAGTCCAGGAAACTGTGAGTCAGACACCAAGACAGCCTCCGTCCCTCCCTCCCTCCTTCCCGCTCCAATCACTGCTCCCTGGCACCCCAGCTACTGCTTCCAGCGGTGCATGCTGTAATCTGATCGCGGCTGTACAGTGTACAGTGTACAGACCACAGCCACAGCACTTATTTAGCACAGCAGACAACACTGGGCCAGTTTAGTAATCCATTACACAACTGTGTGGCGTTGTAGCCCTCTCTCACCTTCCAGGATTCTGCAATGTAAACAGAGGGTGTTAGAGTGAACTCGGTAATGGCAAATGTGACAAAATAAATGTGGCTGGGTGCTTATGAGAATAAATTGGGAGGGGGACCGGATAGGATACACTCACACAGTGGAATATGTGGCTTGGTGCTTATAAGAATAAATTGGCAGGGGTATAGGACACAGTGGAATATGTTTACAGCATTTTTGTTAGGCTCGCAGAGTGAATGTAAAGTTATATTTTGAACTAGATGCGATTGTATGTAAATTGAAACCAGAAAGTTTGTTTATAAAAAGAAATATTAGTTGTTATAAGAGTTGGAGTTGTGAGTCAGAGACGTGTCAAGTGTTCCACAGTATGGGTTATTCAGAGGGTATATAAGATATATTTAGTTGTCACATCGATATTATAAAGATAAAGAAGCATAATTATTTCAGCTGTTATCTTGATGGTCTAACAGATTCCTATGTGTTTTTACTATTTCTGATGCTAAATAATTGTTTATATCCAGCAAAGAAACGTAAAACATGAACTATGCAATAAATCATTTCAGAGTGTTTGAGTGTCATGCGTAACACACCATGAATGTCAGTAGTGACAATGTATAGTCTCTAAAGACAAATACACATAAAACGAGTACTAGTTAGTAGTTTTTTAGAATCGTCCATTCCCCTGGTAAGTGAGAGTAAATGTTGGGAGGATTCACACTAGTGAATATTCCCCAGTCTGTAGATAATCCAAATTTTGGTGGACATTTCTGAAGTAAACTCTTAAGTCTTATTTTGGCACACATGTTGACAACTCTGTTTCTTCTTTTGCAAAGCAACTTTATGCAGTTTTATCATTCCAGTCGGGTTCCTGCAAGATTTAACTTATTAATTTATCAGTTTATTTAATTAGTTTATGCACTTATAACTTACCTGTCGTCATTTCTGACTTAATCATTTCAATTTTCATGATTGTATTCATTATTCACTGCGGCCTATTTCAACAGGGGCGACTAGTCGACTACTCAATCACAGAGCCCTTCTGTGTATTATGAAAGAACCACTTTGTTATCTACAACAATATTTCCTCTGACATTTTGTGGCCATGTTACCAAACGAAGCAGTGATTCTTGTCTGGTGGCTCTATGTTCACCGGTCTATTTATAGCGGTGTTGTTAGTGTCGTCTCTTACATACAGGACCTATCATAGACACCTGGGTCAGTTATCAGGAGGGATCAGATGTGCCTGACATCTGTCCACTGTTACCCCAGCAGGCAGGACCCCCAGGGTATATTACCACACACAGTAGGGCTAGTTATTACACAGGCAGGCGCTATCAACAGCAACATGAAACAAGCAGTGGGGCAGTGTTAGGGTGTATGTGTTTAATTAAATACCCACATTTTGCATACTTATACATCACTTCTTCCAAAAGCCTGTAATGTTTTTGCATTCGTATCTGATGTATGAGATCAAATACACACCTGATATGGCAGCCTGTTCTGCTGAAATGTGCACATTTGAGGGTCTAAAATATCAGCCAGTTCATACATATCTTATATAATCCATTTCTTCATCTTTAAAACTACTAATTGTGACAGCATCTCTATATTTTGTAACATATATGGCTGATACATCATATGTGAGTTGAACTTTGTGTATTTGAAATTGTGTGTAGTGAATATTTAAATATGAACATGTGTGTTTTAAAATTGACATAATGGTGTAATTTTGTATGTATTTTAAAAATGCAACATGTGTTGTATTTTATTCAAAAACATGTACTTCCCAACACGGCACGGCACTGCAGAATGTCCTGGATTGTGTCATTCAACATTTTGCTTTGGGTTGCTGGGATTTGATGTCATTTTGATGAGCCTCCATAAGTACATTGTTTAGTGATGACATCATGTGTGCCCCAGTAATGGCTGTAATTATGACTGTGTATGTGATACCACATGATCAGGGCCAACCAGTGTATACTTTTTGGGTACTTATTGCACTGAACAAGCACTTACTCATTTACATCCTCCTGTGATCGTGAAATGAAATAAACAATAATAGTTATACTATCATATTGAAAATCAAGTGTTTGGTCATCTTGTATCCAGTTAAATGAGTCACCTTTGTAGTATATATGTCAATAAATCAACCAATCTATCAGTCAGCCACATTTGTTATGATTACGTCATCTCATATTTATTTTTTCTGTCAAAATGAGCTAACTTTGTAACCATATCTGGGTACAGGGGAGTGGGTGTGACACATCTAATTGCGAGGTGGGATGTGTGAATTAGGGTTGGCAGGAAGCTGGGAGCAGCTGTGGTCATATATCTCCCCTGTTATGTCACACAAGTAGGAGTATGACCCCTGTCCCCTCCCCCTTCCCCTCCCCTGTATGGCCAGCAACTCAGCCGTGCCAAACTTCTAGGAAATGCTGACCATTATTTGGCATAAAGGGCAAACCCAGGATTTATGTGTTTGGGTGTCCGCAATCTAGGGCATTCAAGATGTATCAAAAACAGATGTAATTTTATGCACCTAACCTATGTATTGGTACGGTCATCCCTGGTTTGAGGGGCTACTGGCTACACCGGCCAGGTACTGTGGCTGCATACGAAGGGTGGCTGCTCTACAGGGGATCTAGTCACTCGCCTACTTTTTTATTTTACATAGATATATTAATTTGCATGTCACAACCCTGGGTATTGTCAAACTGATCTGATGGTTGTCATGGTTTCATGACATTTGGTGACTAATGTTTGGTCATCAGACACAGCACTACTTTATGTCATAGTTTTATTAATAACAGCCTAATTTAAACACAAAACAGTGATTTAAAATAAATAGACTACGCGGTAGCAATGTTTACCAACAGTGCCTGTTGTTGTGTTATCACAGTGACATGGTGTTCTGAGTGTGATGATGTTAAAACAGTTCCTCTTGGTAAACATACTACCAGGCAGTACATTCCTGTTTTGCAAATGTTAAACATGACAGTCCACAAGCCCAGCCTGGCTGTCTGCCATGACATCATCACTAATGTGTGGTGTGTTAGTCAATCTCTTTTTCTCTTCAACAACACAGCCTGCTATTATTAGCAATGTTACATAACAACAGTCGTTACCAGTGCCACACTTTTAGGGAGGGCCGTGGTCCGACTTTGGCAAACATTTCTGTTCAACCTGCTGTACACTAACTGCGAATGTAGAAACCCAGTGAACAATTAATCTACGTCCCCTTTTGCCGTCATTGCAATAGCTTAGATATGCTACCATAGCTACAACAACAGCAGTAAGATATGCTACCGTAGCTACAACAACATCAGTAAGATATGCTACCTTAGCTACAACAACAGCAGTAAGATATGCTACCGTAGCTACAACAACAGCAGTAAGATATGCTACCGTAGCTACAACAACAGCAGTAAGATATGCTACCGTAGCTACAACAACAGCAGTAAGATATGCTACCGTAGCTACAACAACAGCAGTAAGATATGCTACCTTAGCTACAACAACAGCAGTAAGATATGCTACCGTAGCTACAACAACAGCAGTAAGATATGCTACCGTAGCTACAACAACATCAGTAAGATATGCTACCGTAGCTACAACAACAGCAGTAAGATATGCTACCGTAGCTACAACAACAGCAGTAGAGCACTAGTTTTATGACATTACGGACTCTGTTCTTGACCAGCTTCCGTGAAGTCGAGGCCAACCATTGTGACTCGTGAGACTGCGACTAAGTTCTGGTTTCTATGGCATCAGTGCATTCGTGGGAATTATATATTTCCCTCGATGCTGCGTAAATCTTACAGCTGGGAGGTGTGGCTCCACACGGAGCAACTGGGAGATTCGATCTACAAGTGGAGCTTGCAGATGGAGTTATTGTGCACTTGACCCAAATTTAGAGGCTTCAGGAAAGAAAGGTTAGGAAAAAAGAAGCGGACAAAACGGAGCAGGATACAAAAATAATGGATACAAATGAACATGTTATCATGACTGTTTTATACGTTATAGAAATGTTTATTATGGTAAAATGGTTTACAACTGAAACGTGATGTAAGTATATCGTAATAAGCATACAGTGATTCATAAACTCCAATATTCATAATCATAATTGTCACTGAGCTCTGAGTTAAAAGGATTTTTTTTAATTTGTGAAAACTGAGAAGGAATGACATTTAGAAGATGTGAATGTCACATTCCAATTCAAATCCAGGCGTTCAGCTCCAATCAGATAGTAAACACAAATATGCAAAATCAGCATAGCAAAATCTAATTACAGATATGCAACAACTCTGACGTGATGCAGAATTCAACATGACTAAAATGAATCAGCTTACTCACCAAACATTGCACTGCAGCAGTATACCTTGAACTGTGCTTTGGGTAATTAAGCGATGTCTACTTCTGAATTGCAAGTTTCTTAGCGCATTCTCATGCCTGAATGTCATGCAACCTTACCAGCATGCAAGTACGGTCAGTTTGTTGAATTACCTATATATGTCTCAATATGTGGACTGGTCATTAGAAGCACCACAGCTAACTGACCAGGCAGTTATAATACTTGTGTGTGATCTGATCAATGCTGTTCACGGCCAACCACTATTGATCCATTGAGAGGTGAAATTCCTCACAGACTTACTTGGATTACTCAACATTGACACAGGCCATAATGAGCTTGCAGATTAATTCTCACAAATTAATTACATCTGACTCTAGAATCTACGGATTTGGTCTATTGTCTTTTATTGGGGCTGACGAGTCCAGAACTTTGCATAGATATTTCAAAAGAAGGTCTAGATATATCAGAATGTGCCTGATCTGTGGCAATGTGAGGAACACATCCTGTTTTGTTCTGCCTTCATATTGACTTGTCATCATCTGTCCCAGTCTGGTGATAACATCCCTCTCATTCTCGGTTGCCCCCAGTCCCTTTTTGAGATCCATATTAGCCCTACTTCTCCCTATTCCTCTTCCTCATCCCCTCCCCACTCACTCCCCAAATCCCTGACTCCCACCTACTGTCCTGTATACTCCCAACCACATTTCCATGTGTTCCCTCATCCTAATTTCTGTTTTTATTCACAATTTTCCAGAATGACGTCATCTATTTTCACTGTACAGGCTCTTTGAGCCCCAAGTACTCAAAGCAAAGGCAAACTGGAAATTGGCTAAGGTTGTATTTTACAGAAGACATCACACGTCTGGCATAGAGACCATCAGGCACTTGTAGCCGGTTTTTGCCAAGACATCTGAATGCGTATGCTATGGGAGAAATGTGATGCTGGCACCGTTTCCTGTGTGGGCTGCTTCCCAACTCTGTGGGAGAGCTCCCAGTCAGCTGGCAGGTGGGCAGGTAGGGCTGAGCCAGACATGTAGCTCTTGAGGGTTTTTTACCGCGAGCCTGTGACAGAGGACAGCTGTTGTTTGTGTGCGTGAGTGATACAGTGGAGGGGTTGGTTGTCAGTCACGGAAGAAGATGTTTCATAATGAGTAGACGACCCATTTTGAATGAGTAATACACTTGCTCATTCCCTGGCTTGTACAAGTGTAGCTATTTATGGCAATAAAAGAGTTTCCACGGTTCTCGTTTAATATTGGTAACTAAACTTGGTATAACATTTGTGATTTTTATATGTACATATTTTTCATAGTCATTTGTTGAGTGATGTGTACGTGTGTTAAAATAAAGTAGTATATGCATGGATGGATAACCTGTATTTAAGGAAATCATTGGTATTGTCTTACTGTAGTAACTGCCAGTTTACATATTAACCTGTCTCGAATGACCAGTGCTCTTGAAAGACCACATTGGTTTAGCAAGTAGGTTGTCATGACAGATAATGTTACTAGAGCAGAGATTGCTCTTAAAATAGCACCATGCTTTAGTTTCCTGGATTCTCATATCAATATTGGTAATATGGTATGACACTTATTATTTTTACATGTACACAGATAGCATTACTAGAGTGGAAAGTGCTCTTAAAATAGCACCATGCTTTAGAGGTCATCAGATCAGTGTTGAGATTTGAAACAACCACCTTGACAACCATCTCAGTCTAAAGTTATAATTCTTTATGGATCACTTTTCTTTCAGTAGGAGACCATTTATCTAAAGGATAACTTCTCTTTCACAGTCTCAATCTGAAGGTATGATCCATTAAGGATCACTTCTCTTTCACAGTAGGAGACCATTTATCTTGCCAAACCACCTATGAAAGGGTAAGCTACCCACCTTCCTTGAGCAACCATCCGAGAACACCTCTCTTGAACGACCACCCAGTGCTACTTCTCGCATGAGAGGGCAAACAGTCTTAAAATACCACTGACTGAGGGATGATCTCAAAACAGATGTCTTGAACTGTTTTGTTCCCTCAGGCGGGGCGGGGTAGGCAGCTGTTTGTTTCAACATTCCACACTGACGTCTTTTCCAGAAAAAACATTAGTGCTGACATCCAGTACTTCTAAGTAATGTTTAGTTGTGGCAGTTGGATATGAAAGGTATGCGATTGTTACAGTATGAAGGATTCAGCCTTTATGGTAATTTGGCATACTAATTTCTTCATGGGTGTACTTGGAATTTGTTAAGTAGTATTGATTCCAAGTACCAAGTATGTGCAGACATTGCAATTTAAACAGTGCTGAAAGAGTGCATACTTTTGTTACAATTATTGAATGAACTGACATTGCTCATTAGATTGCGTAACTGGCAAAAATACTGGGTATGGCTTTATATTATCTAAACAGAGTCAGATTACTTTTCCATTTTTAGCAGTTTGGTGAGAAGTAATTTAGCAGATTGTTTGATGATTGCTAATACCAGTTGGTTGCTAAATAACACATTTACAGATAAAGTAGTGTGTCAAAGTGTGCTAGATTGTTAAGTTTTTTGCAAGGTTAGTCTAAACAAAGATGTGAGAGACACACTTGATTGGAAGAGGAAAAGTCCTTAAGCTCATCTAAGACATCTACCATCTGTGTATTGTCATCATAATAATGACTGCACTGTGTCAGTGATTAAGTCATTTCCTGATGACATCCTGCTTTCAAGGAACTGCGGACATGCCAGCCTGATGACCAGTCAACACTGGCAGGCTTGTGGCTGCAGATGCATCTCCCAGGAGGATGTTTACTGTCAGTTTTTCCTCTCCCATTCTGTCCACATGACCAGTCATTTAAACGTGCTCCTCACCATTTGTTCTTAAATGTTCCAGTAGAACTGATGGACTTACTATTTTGTAAAGTGAAATTTTGTATGCACTTAGCACTGGTTCAAACTTGTAACCCAGCTCTGTCCACTGATGTGTGGTGTTCGACGTGTGATTTTATGACCCAGAATAGACTATTATTAGCATCGATTCACATGATTTAACAAGATTGCCACCCAGAGAATCAACTCTAAATGGCAGGTGGACTAGGAAGCCCTTTGGCTTATCGAGAGTCCAACCTATCTATCTAAGTGTACCCCTCCCTTCTTGGGTATATATGTTGATTTTATTTTTAAACATATTAACACTACTAGCACCTACACAATCAGCTCTGTTCCATTACTTTACTGTTCTTTGTGAAAATGAGAATTTTGCAAATATCTAGTCAACACTGCTTCTTTGCTAATGTAATTCCATGTCCTCTATTCCTTCTCTCTTCTTTAACCAAGAAAAACAGATTTCTGTCAATATTTTCATACCCATTCAATATTTTAAACACTTCTATCTGATCTTCTCTCAGTCTCCTGGTTTCTAGTGTTGTTAATCCACATTCTTTTAGACGCATTACATGATGTAATATGTTGACTCACTACTTGGTGCCACTGTAGCAATTGTATTTCCTAGATCTGTGGTGATCTGTCAGTGTGGCTGACATACCTGGAATAACACACCTAGCATAACACACCTAGCAGGCAGCAGGCCGTGTGCTGAGTCCACTGCTCTTGTTATAATACTTGCTGTACATAATATTGTGGGACTTTGCAAACTGCTGTGACGGCCCCTGGGGCAGGGCAGCTGTGTGGTGTTGACAAAATGTTACATTGAAGGAAGTATGTGTGCATTAACTGCATTTATTTGTCATATATGCAAATGATGTTTCCAATGGAAGGAATGTGTGCTACAGTCAGTAGAACCCAAGGGTCTACCATTTAGGGTCCCAGTCATTCACTCGAGGGGACCAGCATTCCATTTTGTCTACCCCACCTTGCCTGTGTCTTTCTGAAGGGACACTACAAAGCTATTGGTATCTTCTATTTTCTCTGTGCCAAAAGAAATCACAGACCACACCACACACACACATGTAGACTGAAATGGACTCACAGAGCTCGTATTTAAATCTTAAACTCATGTTGGTGTTATTATCCTGACAAAAGGATCACTTATTGAAGCAGAAGATGAGGAGTGTAATACAATATTACCACATTGTTACGGTTTGTTCCCCTGTGGTCTATGTGGTCGCAGTTGTGTGCTTTGTGGTATTTCTTTCCCAGCGAAGCATGCAGGCAGTTTGACTGTATCATGTGAATTATGAAAACCAAGTGATTTTTACCCTGATTGACGGCGATGGTAACAATGACACCAACCGATAGCAGTATCTAAAGATTGAAATAACAATGAGCAGTGTACGATTACAACAGCCACTGAAGGTCTGTGCCCTATTACTGGCGGTGCTTCGACTACATACTTCCACGCAATCACAGCAGCTTTGCACTGCTGCATAAACAAGCCAATGATCACCTACCTCCAGATAAGTCACAGTTCGAATACGTCCGATTGATTTCACAATCCGAACACTTAGAAATGCAATCGTCCACGGTTTAGTTGTCAAATTATCCAGATGATTTCATTTGCCGGAGCACGGCACGGCACGGGGCACACATGCGTGTCTGTGCATGTGCCTGCCTTTGAGCCCAGCAACCTGGCATAGGTGTCAGTCGGGGACCCCACCTCTGTAATTAGCCATGACAGCCCGCTAACATCACAACAGCAGTGAGCTGCCCAGGTTGCTGCCGTGTGTCGGGCGTGTTATTCCAGGTATGTCGACTACGCTGTCGCTGCAGATGGGTCTATAGATTCAGCCAGCCACAGTTCATGTGTAAGGCCAGTCCGCATGAAATCTTGTGATTCCGGCCACGTA
The DNA here is from genome assembly GCA_964017155.1 of Oasisia sp. SBJ-2009. NCBI lineage: Eukaryota > Metazoa > Annelida > Polychaeta > Sabellida > Siboglinidae > Oasisia > Oasisia sp. SBJ-2009. Next base: position 8,284,036 of record OZ024858.1, read on the forward strand.
CCGCGGGCATCGATACTGTATTCACACTGGTGAATATGTATTAAAATAACGAGGTTTCCTGTGATTTAGTGAACACAGCCAGGTCAGGGGACCTGGAGGAGACTCGCGTTTCACTTCACGGATTGCGGATGTAAACACAGATAGTGCAACCAGAGGTGGTCAAAAATTTATCATGTGATAAATAAATAAATAAATACGATTATAATTCAGGATCTCGGTGAGTCATGCTGACTCCCTGGAGTAAAAAAAGGTTGTATGTGTAGTTGCGATTTAAGCCCCTACTGGTGAAGTCCTTCTGAGGTGTGTTGATTAAATAATGATATCGATATGTCTCAGAAGGGCTAGATACACATACCTATTTGCCATGTACAGTTAATTCTCTGGGTGGCATACTGGTCATATCTTGTTAAGTACACAGCATGGTGCAAAATACATATTTTTTTTGTGACAGGTATATTTTAAAACATCACCAACATCCATATAAAGTTGGCATGTCAGTAACAGAGTTGCTTTAATCTGGAAAATAAGATATGAATGATAGTACAGAGTCCAGTTTCAATCCTTATGTAATGACATTCATTTGTCTGCAGTCTGGAATAGACCTGATGTGTTTATTGTAATATTTTGAGAAGAAATCATGTCTAGTTTTCTCAGTAATCACATTAAATCTGTTATGAAATTATCCAAAGAATTATGTCTTGTGAGGGCTTTAACCAAGTTTAAGTTGTTTCTTTGTTATTACAATGCCATATGCCTTGATCCATGTAACTTTGGTCATTGTTAAGTGAACACTTGGCTAATTATATAGTATATTATTTGTTGAGGGGTCTTACATAATAATACAATGATAAGAATAAAGTCTTTGTGGATTGAGTATATCGCAAGGTCTAGTCACCCTAAATTATTTCTGGAGTTGTCCACAAGCGCTGATTGTGCTGAGTGCAACATTTATAGCAAGTAATTGTCAACAGTAACTCTCTAAAATCCAAATGAAGGCTAACTATCAAACACTTGACCATAATATATGATCATATCTCACATAGTAATTTAGCAGCCCCCAGTTAATCAGTGGTGTGTTATCTACAGTGACCCATATAGTATATACTGACTCTTCTACTCTAACTGGTACAGCTGCACTCCATGGTACTTGATTAATATTTAGATATGTGGCTGTGTGTATATATATATATTTTATGTTTTGTGTGCATGTGTATGTGTGTATATACTGTGTACATATACACACTGGCTGAGTGTGGTGTGGAAGTGTCATGTTTCTTGCATTCAGTTATTTCAAAGATTACAGAGTTGTGAGGAATTGTTGCTGGATGCCGTCGAGGCACAGATGATCTACTACATTGTAATCCAGACAATTCTGGGAGAAATTTATTATTTAAAGGACATTTTCCTATGATCAATAACATTGTATTCCTGTTTTTCAGTTATAATGCATATATAAAATATGTTAACTCTATCACTATGCAGATCTATCATGGCTGTTAAATAAACAAAATATTGGGAACAATGAAATGTGATGAATGAAAAGTAATGAAAAGCCATTGACTAAACAGTTCTTTGAAGCCTGGCTTCAGGCATGTGTTCACCTGTATAGACGCGTGTGTTAAATTATCCGAAGCATACATGTCATAAATGACAGTGACTTGCACCGTATAATCATACTGTTACCTATACAGATATCAAGGCAACAAATTATGCCCTTTTTATGCAGCATGTGGTTTGTCATTTATGTTTCGGAGGTGGCTAGTTCAGAACCAGTTATTTAGTCAGGGCAGTAACTTATGATAGTGTAATCAGTACAATGATCTATCTATACATGACAGGCGTTGGTTGATATCGTAGCAAGATTGAGCAAAATTACCTACCACCTGAGTTTATAAGGAAGCCCTTAGCCATGTTTCTTTATTAGCGTGGGCTGTTGTTCTTCTACTTATATGAGAAAAAAGTACTTTTGTCAACATTTTCATTTCTCTTTTTAAGTCTATCTCTGTTTAATCTCCTAGTCTTTTGAATGTTTAAGCCATATTTTTGTCAGCATCTTCATAACAGTGGTCTCTTAGTTTGGGAGTCATTTAGCGGCAGTAAATATTCATTACAGATGTGATGATAGCAGATATATGGACAGGATGTATAATTTATTTAGTTCTGTTGATAACGACTCTGATGGCAGACGTGCGTAGAACATTCTACATTGTGTAGTTGGCTGTCTCTAATCAGGCAGAAACTGATTGTGCATTGGGCCAGTGCTGTATGCTTACACTAAGTGCTGGCAAACATCTCTGGTCAGTATGTTGACCAGTGGTCAGTATGTTGACCAGTTCCAAGATCTCAATGTGCTGTATTTGTCCCCTGCTTACATGCCTCTCTTCCCTAATTGACCTAAATTACCATAGCTTTATGCTATTCGTACATATACAACAATGCAATGCAGTCAGTCCTTTCATCATTCCACACAATTTCAGTAAGGCATATTCAGTCAAACAGAGTGTGTTTTAGGCCACTAATTAGTCTAAATAGCTCTCATATTTACCTCGATCTCCGTTGCCATTACTAATGTTACAAATGCAGCTCATGCCAACAGTGGAGGCTGGTCTTGCTCGACAGATTATTCTGACCACAGAAAGTGTGCCAAAACACAACCTAAATACGTTTAATAATAATAATAAAATTGATTTGTATAGCACCCGAATTAATAGCATTGCTCTCACAAATATACAAATACAGCTGTAGTAGCTTTACACAAATCACCTGAAATGTGCAAATAGTAGCTAAAATTTGATGATCAATTATTATTAAGATAAAGATTAGGTTGTCCAAATTATACCTATCTGTATTTTGTTTTTGTACAAAAAATCCACCATAACTTCATAAGTGATGGCAATTGTTGTTTAGTGAAACCTGAGGGTGATGTTGTATTTTGTTATGCCAACTGCATAGCCTACTGGTTATTACATCAGAAAATTTATGTATGTGATAAAACCTGATTGTCTTACCTTTGGAGGTAAGGAGTTAAAGGGTTAAGCACAAAGTGTATGACAAACCCTTGAACCCATAAAGGGTTAAATGTGGGCCAGGCTACCAAAAGGAGTCTTGTAGAGGTCCTCCTATTAGAGTATCATCGGCAGTGTAGGGCGATAAAGGGTTAACACCCAATCCCAGCCACATGGAACCACAATCAGTTGTAACTTGAACAGATCAAAACTTGGCAAGTATCAAGTGCACCCTATTCTAGTTACCCACCCTTCAATCACCCCCACCCACCCTTCATTCGCCCCCACCCTCCCCTATGTGACAGAAACAGTTGTACACACCTGAGTCCTGAGTCTTTGCCCTCATTTGGGGTAACGGTCCACTCCCTCCAACTTCCTGCAGCAACTGACAGCCCAGCCACTCCTTGATCCCTCTCCTAACCCAGCAGATCCCTCTGGCTGACTGACAGCTCATCCCACCCCCTTCTCTGGCTAGGCAGACTCTCCCCCATTCAGGTCACATGCAATAACATGTCACATCTGCCTTTTGAGCCAGGCCCTGTCTCTTGCCAGTGACTCCAGCCTCGCATGACTGGGCCCTGCTCAGGCACGACTACCTGGTGCACCACAGAGTATGGATACACACACCTGCCTATTATGTGACATTAATATCACAGCATGGGAGATCATTGTCTCCACAGACTTCTCAGTAAATTTTGCCTCCAGGTTTATTGTAGCTCTGCAGATGGTCCTTTAGAAGTTATCAGATCCACTCCCTATTTTAGGGTTTAAGTCTAAAACATTCACAATTTATTTTAGTGCACAGTGTAGCATGATTTGTTTACCTTTCTATTTTACATACTCAGCTAAATATAACCATTGCTATACCAACTAATTATACTTATTAACACCTTGCAACTGATTCTGTCTTTTTGAAATGTTCAAGATAAAAATTATAATATGGTAGAAGCCAGTCAAGTCAAGCCACACAAATAATTGTATCTAAATAAATTTAATATGTCAAACCATTCACACATTTAATGTTGAAACCTCTCTGTACCTAGATTGTGAACAGAATATCCAAAAGTTTATAATCTTATACTCTGTTATGTGCATGGTTCATTCATCTGGACCACTTTTTATTACGCAACCAAAGATTCTGAGCGAACAAGGCCCAGTTGTAATTAAATATATATTCCACAATTCAGAGAGCAGCAAACTTGGGGCGAGGCACAGCTGGGTTATTTTACAGTGACGACTATAATCTGTGACACAGTCTCGCCTGTGTAAACACCCGGGTGGTACTGGCTTGTTTATCTGCCCAGATCTTGCACTGGTTGGGAAATGTCATAAACCATATCCGTGTTTGAGGCTAAACCCCCTGTTAATGGAGATTAAGCTGTGATAAGAAACCACCTGACTTATGCCATGGAAATAGAGTTGTTTCGTATCTTTTGCATTCAATTTTAGGATTTAAACCAAGAAGATACATATTTTAGATATAATATTTAGACAATATCTTTCTGATATAATGCTGTCTACATTGACAGGGTCTTAGTCTTACTTTATTGTATTTATTTGTGTTCTTGCAGATGATTTAACATTAATTTAAAACAGAGAACGGTTTAATTGGTATAATTTTGATTAACATACATAGCTGTTGCTGGTAACTTCTTGTTTTAACAGCTGTGAGTGAGACAAGCTGTGCAGTAAACATAAATGGGTCAACGTTTGTAATTAAGGTAAAGGTAATCACAACAAGAAGTACCACTGTCAGTTAAGTTTCCAGGATCAGGATGCATGAGTCCTGTTCAGTGCTACCAGTAGTATGGTAGGCTATCACACTACTGCTGTCGGTACAGACTACACTGAGAAACCAGAATCCTGACATTATTAGAAATGAATACAGTAGTTTGACTTCTTTGCACTGTTTTCTCATGACTGAAATGGACAGAAATGTACACATGCTTGCAGGGTATGCACACAAACTGCTGGTCAAACATAGAAACTCATTAGCATGTTTCCATTGGCACGTGTTTGAAGTCCCCACATTTGCCCATGTTTCACACTGGCTGCTTTGTAACTACACATGCACAGACAGGGAGCTGGCAGTGTGCATGGATCAGCAACTCCACACCTACCTTGATGTGTTTCTGTCTTTCCCTCTCCCCGCACAGACTGTGGGGTGTGGGGAACAGCACTCCCAGCTGAACTTAAGATCCCTGTGGAATTGCTGCTTGCAAGGCCTGCCAAGGCTCGTGCAGATAAACCCGTGGCTCCTGACGTATGACTGTATGAGTGTGTATGAGAGTTGGCAGCAGGGGGCTGTAAACTGAGTGAGTTTGTAGAGCAGACTGTGGCTGACTGCTGCCTGGCTGCACCACGGCCTGTCTCCACTGCTGCCTGGCTGCACCACGGCCTGTCTCCACTGCTGGTTGACTGCTTCCACCATGTAATTGGCTGGCTGTTTGGGCAATTATGTTGTTGTTGTTAGTTATGAGTGCACACCCACTGCACAGATGTACCAGTAGGCAGCTCAACAGCTGGTGTGTGTGGGGTGTCTGTGTGTGTGGGGGGGTGTCTGTATGAGGGGGGTCTGTGTGTGTGGGGGTGTCTGTGTGTGTGTGGGGGTGTCTGTGTGTGGGGGTGTCTGTGTGTGTGGGTGTGTGTGGCGGATGTCTGTGTGTGTGGGATGTTTATGTGTGTGGGGGTGTGTGGGGTGGTGTGTGTGTGTGTGTATGGGGGTGTCTGTGTGTGTGGGGTGTTTATGTGTGTGGGGGTCTGTGGGGTGGGGTGAGTGTGTGTGTGTCTTGTGTAGGTGGGGCTGTGTGTGTGTGTGTGTGTGTGTGTGTGTGTGTGTGTGTGTGTGTCTTGTGTAGGTGGGGCTGTGTGTATGAATGGAGGGGTGTACGTGTATGGGGTGTCTGTGTGTGGAGTGTGTGTCTGTGTATAATGCTTGTACATGTATGAACATGTATGTATGTTTACATGTGTATGTGTGTACCTGTGTATGTGTATACATGTGTACACGAGTAATGAAAAAATGTATAGTCTATCATGTTATTACATCATGCTGCGATGTAACTTCTTATGGCATATGTATGTAGTTATTATGTACCATGTAATTACAAAATATTAAGACCATTCATTTGGAAGTTAATGTTTTCTGAAACCCAATTAATTAATTTATCTTGATGGATAAACAAATGTTCTTGTTGTAAAATTAAAATCATACATTAAAAATGTGTAGTCCCCATTAATGTGGTGGTTATACATTTGTACATCTCGTGTATATGGAATCACCTGTTGCTGCCAGCACAAATTCCTCTGCATTGTCACAACTGTGTCGCCCTCTAGTGGATAAGTAACAAACTACATGACACAGGTATACCTCATAGATTGGCAACTATCAAGTGTGCCCTATTCTATTTCTAACGACTCACCCTTCAGTCGCACCCACCCTCCCCTATGTGACAGAAGCAGTTGTACACAGGTATACACACATACACATAATCAGACCAAAAACACATTATTACAAATGAATCCACTCATAATACACATATCTAATGTTTAATATATCATAATGTATTAATGTATATGTTCATGTAATTCAACTGATAGTTTCACATAATTATAAGAAAAAACTGTCTTAACACGTTATATTTGATACAGACTATTTTACAATAAACATTCTGACAATTGCATTGCAGCTGTTATACAGAACCTTCCTTTTATGATCTGACACCTCAGTACTGCAGCCACCCTGCAATAAAGGTCAACCTATGATAGTCCCAAATCCTTTCTTTAGCAATAAGGCATAGGAAATTAGTCCTGTTGATTCTAAACAGTTGTCTCACTTTTCGTGTCACTTTTCCAATCCAGAGGTGACCTTAATAGTAAGATTGCGCTGAACACTCGCACCAGTACGTATACAGCAAACTGCAAGAATTGACATACGTCTTATCACTCCATGTCGGAGTGTAGGCCAACCTGCAGTCTGACATCTGTTAATTTGCATGAGAATGTCCGACTATGACTGGTTTGTTCTGTGCCCGTCTGACCATTGTTTTCTTGTTCTTCTTGTAGCCGTTGGTCAAGTTCAAGAGTCACCTGTACTACGAAGAGAAGGACCCAGTCGGAAAGGGAGGGAAACCACTTGAGCCATTCCCACGCAGTAAGGTCAGTGTCTAGTGTTTACTAGTGTTGCCAAATGATTTGATTTTCATAATCAGTCTTTGTTTTGGCGAAACCGGTCATCGATTTTATCATCACAATCAGTCACTGTTCTGACCAACCCAATCAGTGATGTGCTGCACAGTCAATGTATGGGCGACCATTCTACAAAGTGTTACCAGTTACCACTAGGTGGCAGTTCTAGTGGGACCATCGATGGCAGTTGGCATAAACGTGCAATAGCGTGATAAAAAATGTAACCACCCATTATAGTAATACTTACCACAGAAAGATTACTGAAAGACCCTGATTAGTATGATGTTTATACGTTTAATGCATTGCGCATTCCAAACATGCTGAAAGTATAGCAGCACTTTTAATAAGTTCTAAGTGGATTTTTGTCATTTGATAATGATAAATGTGCAGGTGATGAGCATTTTGGTCAGTATAAAGTTTCTGCTTTACGGAACAGAAACAATGAAAAGGGGCTTTATGTGATATTATTTAAATTTGTGTAATACAAAATTTCATTTAATTCTTTTTATTTATAGAACTAAATTAATTAATTATACATCAGAATTCAAACGTCATATTATATGCATTTTCAGATTCTATTATTCAAGAATGGTAAATGCCAGGGAGTCGCGTTTGATGACATCTTAGGGGGCACCTACTACCCAGCGATCTCACTCTACAAGTCTGCTACAGTACGTACTGAGTCACATGATATGTATCTATATATTCTTCTATGCAACAAAAACAATTTTAACCGTAATGTTTTGTCAATTTATGTCGATATGTTAATTATACAGTAACATGTGTGTTTCTCGTAATCAGGGTTTAAAAGCAGTACACATTCTTCACATATTCTTGTTGATGTCTTCCATATGACCATCATTTTATGCAGGTGTCATAATTAAAATTCCCAAGTCTCTTTACTTTGCTCTCAAAGTACACAATATGACACAGTAATAAGCTAATTAGGAGACACTGCAAGTTTATCTCGTCTGCTGTGCATTGTGAAAGTGTTGTTATTATTAAGTTATAAACCAACTGACATCATTGCACATTCCTGTTTATAAGTCTTCTAGATTCAATGCAACATGCTACCTGTAAGTGTAATTGGATAAAAACAGTAATGTTGCCCGCTATGATTAAACTTACATAACATCATAGAGTTTTCCTGATGGTGTAACACATTTTCCTCCAGGTGACAGTGAACTTTGGTCCAGATTTCAAGTACCCACCACAGGACTGTGATGCGTATAAACCGGTGAGTTTGTGGTTGATGTCTTTGTGGAAATGCATCAGTTGTTCAGTCACATGTTCTCGTCTTCTTCGTAAAGTCTGTCATGAAGCTCAGCTCAATGTTACCATAATGCATGTTTTCGGACACCTAAAAATAATTCACTTCTCAGATGTCCGAAAACATGTAGTAAAAATAAAAATTGGGGAATCTGAAAAACATAATATTATGGTCAATATTTGGACATGTAAAAACTGTATGTGTCTAAAAAAAATACATAGGACTTTTTTAAACTTAAAATAAAAGACCATTACACTCTTTTTGGGAGTCTTCGATATACTTTCTTTTTCTGTCATTGATCCTGAATACTTGCTGTCTCCACCCCACCCCATAGTTTCTCGTTACGCTGTACTTTCTTTAAGCATACTTTCATATTTTATATAGAATAGTTCGCTAGATTATTTCACTAGCTCCTTGAAACATTTTCAAAATTATCAGTGCAGTTTGCACTACAGTAGCAGACGTACTGTAGTAGATGTCAGGTTAGTAACATATGAGTATGTGTCGTAAATGTCAGTAACAGTATGTGTCTTTGTAGATGTCAGATGTGTAACGTTACTGTCTGCATGGTACATGTCAGATGTGTAATGTAAATGTCTGTCATTGTACATGTCAGGTGTGTAATGTAAGTGTCTGTGTCATTGTACATGTCAGATGTGTAATGTAAGTGTGTGTGTCATTGTACATGTCAGGTGTGTAACGTATGTGTCTGTGTCATTATAGATGTCAGGTGTGTAACGTATGTGTCTGTGTCATTGTAGATGTCAAGTGTGTAACGTATGTGTCTGTGTCATTATAGATGTCAGGTTTGTAACGTAAGAGTATGTGTCATTGTAGATGTCAGGTGTGTAACGTATGTGTCTGTGTCATTATAGATGTCAGGTGTGTAACGTAAACGTCTGTGTCATTAAATATGTGAGGTGTGTAACGTGTGTGTCTGTGTCATTGTAGAAGTCAGGTGTGTAATGTGTGTGTCTGTGTCATTGTAGATGTCAGGTGTGTAACGTATGTGTCAGTGTCATTGTAGATGTCAGGTGTGTAACGTATATGTCTGTGTAATTATAGATGTCAAGTGTGTAATGTATGTGTCTGTGTCATTGTGGATGTCAGGTGTGTAACGTATGTGTCTGTTTCATTATAGATGTCAGGTGTGTAACGTATGTGTCTGTGTCATTGTAGATGTCAGGTGTGTAACGTATGTGTCTGTGTTGTAGATGTCAGGTGTGTAACATAAGTGTCTGTGTTGTAGATGTCGGAAGCGGCCGAGGAAGCGATCGTGGACCACGCGTTGTGTGACATCCTGTACCACATAGAACACGAGGGGGAACTGCCAGAGTTCTGAATGAATAGATTAATTTTAAACTGAAGTATCTCTGGTGTGGAATTTCTCTGCAAGCAGCCAGGGTTCTGTCACAAGTTCTCATGCACAGACTTGTTGAAGCTGCATCCAGATTTCTAAGTAGCAGTCTGCTTCCTAGAGTATCTCTTATATGTAATAAAGCAGCTGAGTTCATTCATATCATCCAAACTTTGCATTTATTCTTCATAAAATACGCCACATGTTGCCAAATGGAATTCTATAAATGCCAAGATTATTATGGTAACTTAGAATTTTAAATCAGTGCAGCTTGGGGTGTAATGTCTCTAGTTTTCACCAGCCCAGTTTCTGTGGCTAGATGTCATGAGATAGTCGAGATGAAATACGTTCACTGTTTTCATATGTGTCATGTTACGTACGGATCTTAGATTTTTTACTGTTTCGGTTTTATTTTCCGAATGTATGTTTAGTTGAAATGTGATGCACAAAATAAATTATATATATTATATATACGTGTGTACATAATTTGTTGTTTCTTCCTTCATAAACCATGTGGGTAAATATACCTGGTCCAACACTTTTTGTGTATGTTTTACATAGAGCGTGGTGACAGTAATTACAACGTAGGATTCTCAATTGAGAATTGTATACAGATTAGAACTGTTCTCTCCGCTGGTTCAGCCAATAACAAATTCACTTCCTTCATTATGCAATATATGAATAGTGTTCATACTATCAACAGTCAGTTTATGGCAGTGCAAGCTGGCAGCTCCTAGGCTTAATTTTTTCATTTAATGATTTACTACCTGCCAACAAGACTATGCCATTTATAAAGAAGCACTTAACCGAGCTACAGCTGAAATTAGAAATTCAAAGAGAAGCTATGAACAAAATTTGCTTTTAATATAAAACATGACAGCAAGAGTTTTTATGTGTATGTTCGAAGTAAACAGAAAGTTCAGGTTAAGGTCGGTCCTCTAGAAGGTAGTGATGGAAACATAATAACAGAGGGATTCTTAATGGCAGAAAACCTAAATGAGTACTTTAGTTAGGTGTTTACCAGGGAAGATATTAGTGCATTACCAGTATCAAAGACTAAGTTCGAAGGGAGAAAGTCTGACTATTTAGGAAAACTAATTATAACCCCAAAAATGATACAAGAAAAAACAGCAATCTAAAATAAGGGTGTGCATATTATTATACATTTTTATATCATTTCAAATAGTTAATTGTAAGATACTGAACAACTTGGTTATCATATTATGGAAGTACTTATACAATTTAACTGAGTTATTACATATACCGTTTTACCACAGACTTCAATAATCTTTATATGTGCTTTATTAGCAGTATGATGTTTAGTCAACATTTCAACAGCTGCTCTGTTGGTCAACCTTGGCATTTCTCTTGTTGATGTTTCTCTGTACATAAAATATAAACATAACAGTCACCATAAAGCATTATAATAATTAGCATGGGGAAGCTCTCTGTGATACGATGCTCAAATAAACGTATGCATTTGGAATATTAACCACATTAGAAAGATTATATTTTTAGATATTTATTCACACCTAAATAGCTTTTTGAAATATAATCGTGTTCAAAGATGCAGTTAGATTATAATCTTATATTAGATTACTCCAAGATGGCCATCATTGCATCAGCGCAATCCTGAAAATGGGCGGTAAATTCAAAACGACTTAGCTACAATGCGCTACATATATGCGATCTATATGAAATTGTCAGGGTGTACTTGTTAAATATTAATCTAATTACTATCCAAACTTCAGAAAATTTCCTCAACGTGCTACGAAGATATAATTATCCGAACATATTCACTAATCAAAATTAAATAACTCGCCTAAAATATTGCAATTCACACGGCCGCATTCTCTGTCATATTGTGTATCAGAAATATGTGGTTTAACCGGCATACGAGTAATACGAGGCTTTGAAAAGGAGTTTCCCTGGGCCTCTCCTCATGAGCAGAAAAACCTAGTGGACACAATTTGCAGCCGACCTACCGAAGCGCCCCTAGCGGATTTGCAGGTCCTTAGCTTGGAGAAGATGGTGCAGGAACCCACGAGAGAGAAAAAACTACCTAGATCTCTTCAAGACAAATCACCCAAACCTGGTCCCCCGAATTGATGTACTACCTGGGCTTGCTGATCACGATGCATTCTACACGGAGCTGCATCCGCCCTCCAAAAAATCACCAGCCAAAACGCCTCATCCCCATCTACACAGTGGAATGCGAGGAGCCACTGAAATATGCAGCACGTTAGCTGAATAATCGCATCATACCCACCTTCAATTAAAATAGTAAAATATAAGACATATGGACAGAACTCATGCAAGACTGGCCTGAGCCAAGCCCTCACAGAACCAGGGGTGTCGATCCGGTTTTAAAAGTGGGGGGGGGGGACGGGGGACCAATTTATATACACATATATGTATGCATAATATATATATATATATATATATATATATATATATATATATATATAACCTGAAATACACATAAGTATTTTTTAAACATAAACAATAATTGACATTGTTGGTCTGGTGCTAATTCTAAACTAAAAAAAAAGCCTTTATATTATGCTACTTATAATTGCTGTGTTGGCAACGTATATTTGAAGAGGGCCCACCCCAATCACTGAACATTTGGGGTAGATTTTGGCCCCAACACTGCTTGCCTGATTCATAGAGTGACAAGATGCAGAGCTTACAGGGGTGCCTGTGTAGGACTTCCTAATCCCACCTTTTGGCAAAGAAATTTGTCATCACTAAAATGAGATCAAATTACACAAAGTGCATAAATCTGCTGGTTCCGCCGCAGGCATATAAATATCCACCAGGACGACCAGGCTGCAATCAAAGGGGTGATAGGGCAAACAACAATTAATAATCTATTATGTGCTTGATGGTTAATGCCTATTAATATAGGGTAACCTGGGGCAAAACGGCCCCTGGGGGTACTACGGCCCCCCCCCCCGTCTTATCTGCCAAACGAGTGAACACAAACTAACGTTGAATAGTGGAACATGATACTGCTACCTAGCTAATACTCTTAGCGACTGCAAGGCTAAACGCTACCAAAAGTAAGTTCACAAACCTTTTGTAAAGGTTTGCATACCCTGTGGTCTAATAATCACTCTTCGGTCAAATCGATGCTAACATGTTCACCGTGTGATGATGAGCCAGCGACTGGTACTAACACACTCGTATCTATACACGTTTTCAATGACTTTCATCGAAATGGGAGCGATATGAAAAGATTACATGTGAAGGTGAAAAAGACAGCACTGTTGTGTATAGGGTAAGACGGCCCTGTTAGAACGGGGCAAAACGGTCCCGGGAGCCGTCTTGCTCCGCCATGCAGTACGAATATGGTATGTAAATGCAATATAGCTGTGATGTATTTATAGCGTACACAATATTTTAAATAAAAGTGAAAGAAAGTCGACGAAAGCAGCGATGAAGAGGAATGGCCTTGTTTTGGTGTCTTCTTCTTCCGAGTACCGCCTAGCTTCAACATGCTGAACCATTCAGTTGTAGTCGGCCACGATATGTCTGGGTTCAATTCCAAGAATGCAAGAATTTGGCTCACAGTGAGTGCACACCAGGGCTCCCGTATTTCGTGTGTCCCAACCGCGATTCAGAGTGTGATTAGATAGTAGAGTGTCTGCATGACATTCGTTAATATAATATGTTAATGATTTTTTTCCCATTGGAGGCCATATTAACGTTTTGTCGATTATAAAGAAATTGTACCAGAGAAATGTTATGTTATGCCCATCGCATTTCGCCAAAATCACATACCTCTAGCTCTTTTGAAATGCAAGCATGTGCGTTGCCCGTCAATATTGATCAAATTTACCACGTATTTCTGCATCCGCAGGGGCGTATATAAAAAGGTTAAAAATCGCTATGCCATATGGTAATTAAAGACTGCCTAACATGCGTCATTACATTGCAGATACATCGTAGCAATTAATATACTGGTGTGTCTGCTTTATTGTACTCATTTCACTTCATAATGGCTATTCAAAATGTTAAGTAACACAATTCTTTTGAAGTTTTGGGTAGGCCTGACACTTTCACATGAGTCAGACCAGGATGTCTAAATCTCTTCTGACCCCTCGTCGTAGTCGGTCAATTGGGTGCCACCATGTCACGATGCCCGACACATTTCTCGCATCTAGGAGAAACTTGGCAGGAAATTAAAGAATAGCTAGTAAGGTCGTCGGACGGACGACACCTGCAATTCGCTACTGCTAGTACTGGCATCACTTGGCTCAATGCTATTTCCAAACATATTTTGGTGACAGTTACTTATTTATTCCAATATGTGATTAAATAAACTCATTATGGGCAAGGGGAAATTTTAAGACGATCGAGGGAGCACACTATCCCTGTCGTCACGTGTGTACACTGCGCCGCCGATGTGATGCTCTGTCGGGGTGAAGTAATTCCGCTGTGACACGTCGCAAATAGTCAACGGTGTTACAACCGATAATGTAATAATCGCCCGGTAATGTAATAACTACCCGATAATGTAATAAAATCAACCGATAATTTAATAACCACCCTATAATGTAATAACATTAACCGATAATGTAATAAACTTGCTAACCGATAATGTAATAATTTTCAACCGATAATGTAATAAACTCCTCTTGCCTGATAATGTAATAACGTACACATTTCTCGTAGGACTTAGTCGTTTTCGTGGATTTCATGTTGGTTTCTTGTACTTAGTCGATTTCGTCGATTTCTTCTATTTCGCAATACCACAACTTTTGCTAGCGGAATCAATTTAGATTAAATCCAATATGCTGGTTCCAATTCGGAAGTCATATTTATCCCAGCAGGTCAGGATTTTGAGTTATACATTCTCTTTCCATTTATTAATGACGGGTTGGTGTAATACAACTGTGGGCTTCATTGATAACGAAATTGTCGGCCCAAATCCTGGTATCGATGATCTAACAAGTGTTCCCTTTCCATGCTATAATGTCAGGGTATCGAATGCCCACAGGCGTGGGGTTTGCTGGTTCAATCCTTGTGTGAAACCCAGATGAAGAAATGGTTTCTAAAAGAACTGCCCCTCTCCCTCATTTTCTTTAATCTCTACTATTTCTCTTATCACTTTCATCCACCAATCCTTTTCACCCCTCCCATCATTCTAATTAAGCCGCAATTCAGTACGGTCATGGGTATTTGCACATTCGACAAGAAGAATGAAACTACTTGTGCAAGGCAACCGGGTTTTGTCCGTCGGTAATACCTGACATGTTTCATTGTCAATTAGCACAGACAATGCAAAGCTTCACTGCCGTGGACATTCTTAGCCTGACGTGCGGCCTCCGACAATGGTACGTTCTTGGTCCCGCGCAAGAACGCACACATTGACAACGTATGATTAGTAACTTGTGTCGCGTTGCACCTGAGAGTTGGTACAAACAGATGACTTAAGCGTTCGATCGAAAGCATGGATTCGTCGAAGTGCAGTTGTATTCGAAATGCAGTTCTTCTGGTGTTCAGTACAAGACCAACTTTAAACGTGTTTATGGATGGTTCGTGTTGGGTCATGTGCAGCGTATTATATGGTATTCAGCAAACGATACACATTTGACGCTTTGACAGTTGTTCTCGAATGAGCTGCACATGTTGCAGTTTGGGAGTCGTCAAACATTGGGATATACAACCAGACGCCAAAAAAGAGAACGACTGCTACAGACAATTGCTTTATGGTAGGTAAACTATGTGTGTAATGTTGTTATTGTATTTAGAACGGCAATGTGCAAATGTGGGTAGAACATCACATATATTGGCAATTTGCCAAGTGGTACAGTGTCGACATTCTATATTGCTAACTTGCATAGTCAAACCAGCACGCATACTTACGACTATTTTTTTTATCATTATGCATAAATGTTAGCGTTACTCTACTGCAGATAACCCATTTCTCGTTAATCAAAGCATTACTTGGGAACATATTTGATATGTAATGAATAGATGCACTTGCTGATTTGCGTCGATATAAATCGTAGGTAAGCATTTTATTTATTAATTGTATAAAATAACAAATAACTAATAGGTTTTAATCCACCTCGGTTTATTATCTTAAATTAAGAATTCTCATATACCAATCGAGTTATATTATTCACTGTAGGATGTACTGTATTATGTATCTGCGTTTAAAAATAATGCCTAATTTAATTTTATGAAGGAGAAAACGTCGGCAATGTGTGCGCCATATTGTTGCCCAACTTCCGCTATAGAACCATGAATCTGCATAAGTCAACATTAATAATTATATTTATGCATGTTAACATGTTTGATGTATCATATGATATAGTATGCCATATAAGACAAGTTATAAAGTAATGCTGCAACATAAATAACGTCAGAAGTATCAGCTTACGTGTCTTACAAGTTGACACCACAATTTCACCAGCTAAGACTCGACATGGGTTTATAAGCAAACAAAATGGCTACCTTCATTGCAACTGAGTGTTCCGACCGCACGTGGCGGAAGGGGTTACCAGTGACGCTCATCCTATGGAGGTCACAACCGATCTGGCGAATCGGGGTTTGGGCCAGGTAATTTCCCTCCCATAGGAACACTTCCGGCGGAAGTCGGTCAGTTGTGAGGGAGTAAGGATTGTGACCAACCGTGCTAGGGAACGTTATGAGGAGCAACCGATGAGGTATCTCTGGCCGAACTAGTTACATTAGATTGTACTACAGGCTATGTACACAGTGTCTCCCACTTCCTCATTCCCTCTTTTTTTTCTTTTTCAAAGTTTTTCTTTAAAACAGTAAATGTGTGACATTGACTGTTATTTTAAGGTATTAATAAAAATATTAATTTAATTTAATTCAAGGCTTTTAATGTTTAACTTTAAAACACATTTTGTTTTGTTTTAATCGTACACAACATCTCAACTTCACGATAAGCTTTAGTTAATTTGTTGCACGTACGTAAATAGTAAATAGCCAAGATACAATAATTGTTACTATTTATATATACTACTACATCTTTAATCGTCACTAAATAAATAAATCGAACTATAATATATTAATGATAATACATTCAAAGTATAAATAAATAATTGCGATCATTCAATGTTAAGATACTTGTTATAATTTGGTTACGTTTATTTATACATGTATATGTTATCTAGTATAACCTTTGGTTATAATCTTTTCAATGAGATATTCATTAATGTTAAATTAATATTTATTTACTTTCATACGTGTACACAACACGTGACAAAGTACCTGCATTGATCAGTAAAACAACACTAGGACACATAACGAAAATATCGAAGATATCTTATACCTACATATTTTCATTTTCATTATAAAAGAAGAAGAATTTGTTTTTATTTGACCATTATTTCAAAACAATATTTTTTTTTTTTTAGAGCAATGCAAACATAAAAATACTGTTTTAACACTAAAGCCCTGTCAAGTGTTTCTCTAAATCATTTTGTTCACTTGCATAGTTTAGGGTAATGTCGGTTCAGTGTTGTGTGTGGCAGGTTCATACCCTGCTGGTGTTCCTTATGCAAACACTACATGTTGTGTGCACACACATTGATTCCATTTAATACGTTTAGCTGGTTTTATGATATTTTAGAAATGCAATGAACTACTTTTGTACATAAACAGAAATATCAATTGTTTCTTTGTAAATGTTGTGTATCTTGATTGCCAAACAAAGAGCGATTAATATCCAACTCACACAAGTACAACGTAAGACCTACATGTGGGCTGTAGAAGAAGGCAGATAACATGTTTCTCGCTGGCAGCATCATATGGCCAGCGTCAGAGCTCTGCCAGGTTATCAAGTTACACAACAATCATAACTCTTGTAAAGGTTAGCGTAGAATATGTTGAGGACTGCAGTAGCGATATCAAAGTATGGTAGTTACAAGAAGTCAAGGATGTAAGTAAAACCCATATCCCAGTGGTGGACCATGTGCTGAAGAAACCTCATGTTTCAGACTGCTGCTATAAGAAAAATGGAGACTTCAATCTGACATATGATGATTGGCTGGGGGGGAGAGAGACAGAGAGAGAGAGAGAGAGAGAGAGAGAGAGAGAGAGAGGTGGTGTCCACAACAGAAGAGAGTAAAGTGGGTGGCAGTGGCTGATGAGAGTGAGAGAGAGAGAGAGAGAGAGAGACAGAGAGAGAGAGACAGAGAGACAGAGAGAGAGAGACAGAGAGAGAGAGACAGAGAGAGACAGAGAGAGAGACAAGAGAGAGAGAGAGACAGAGAGACAGAGAGACAGAGAGACAGCGCGAGAGAGAGAGAGAGACAGAGAGAGTGAGAGAGTGAGACAGACAGAGACATACAAAGAGAGAGAGAGAGAGACAGAGAGAGAGAGACAGAGAGAGAGAGACAGAGAGAGAGACAGAGAGAGACAGAGAGAGAATGAGAGATCGAAAGAAAGATAGGATAGTGTACATGTCTTAATAGTGACAGTGAACGTGGCTGAAGAGAGAGAGGGAGAGAGATAAAGAGTGAGAGAGCCAGATAATGAGGCAGAGAGATAGATACCGGTAGGGAAAGAATGTTGGTGAAGAGAAAGAGTTGAAGAATGTACCTGAAAAGAAATAGATGGTGAATACATCTAAAGTGAAAGGTTAGAATGTATCGTTTTCTCAGTGTGCATGTACTCTGCTTTGGGCTACTAAGGCTTTATAACAGTGTGGCACTGTTGTATGCATTAATTATTCCTTTTTTGTATCTATAAAGTACTTAACTTACCATTTATGAAATGTTTTGACAATTATGTTCCATTCAGTTTCAATCTTTCTTCCAAGGGAATGGAAATATTTGTGAAAATAGCAATCAACATTCACATCGGAGTTTAGAGAATAAATATAAAACTACATGGTAATATGATACTGTTGATCTAATTTCTTAGTTACTCTATGTTACATATAAATAACAAATATCCATATAAATGAAACCATGATCATGCATTCTTAAATCCCCTCCACCTTTATATATAACTCACCTGTGTATAGTTCTAACTTCACTACACCCGCCAACTCTTCTAGCTGTTCAGATATGCATTTATTTATGGCATCTAGACTGCCTTGGGAAGGAATGTAGCATAGCAACAGGATGTCATGTTTATGAAATAGTCGTTTTTATGGGTTCAACACACGTTAATGTTGTACTTTTACACACAAACCTATATTACTACAATCACTACTCAGCCGCTGGGACATATTGCACACAGATGGTAAATAGTACGTAATAGGTACATTAGGTGTTACATGGTTATAACAGCATTCTAAGTACAGTGAGATGCGTGCACATCCATGGTATGAAGCAGCCACCACACATATTTTATACACATGTCAAAAGTTCAAAAGAGAGGAAGAAAGAGAGGGGGAGTGAGAGACAATCCCTGAAAGCAGATAACCAGCATCAATAGATAAGGAATACAACTTAAGTTGACCGCAAGTTAAAATGTAATAATTAAGTTAACACATTGAATTTTATTATTATATTTGCATGGAAAACAAGTTTTATTTGTTCACATCAAATTTATGTTCACCTAGGTATCAGCTTACATGGATGTTGGGTTGTTAACGATTAATACATAAACACATATCAAACTGTTAATTTTATGATCTCAGTCCATAGCAATAATTATAAACAGAAAATGTGCTCACATGTGACATGCATAAAACACTGGACATAGTTTATCAACGTACTCTATTGTTGCTACCATCTTGTCACATCAACTGCAGTAAGCAATGAATGACCTGTGGCAGGTCATATTATCTAGGGTTGACATGATAACTCAATAAAAGAAATGTTTTGAAGTTTGCTGTGCAAAGAGTGGCAAACAATTTGTAACAAGTCACAAAAATAGTCATCTATTT
Source organism: Oasisia sp. SBJ-2009 (assembly GCA_964017155.1). NCBI lineage: Eukaryota > Metazoa > Annelida > Polychaeta > Sabellida > Siboglinidae > Oasisia > Oasisia sp. SBJ-2009. The sequence goes on from OZ024858.1 coordinate 8,303,739, forward strand.
CAGTCGACAGTTCAGCAGAATACAGACATGTCTTCAAAATAAAGACACCCCAACAAAATCAAGATAACCGACCAGAATATAGACAGCCCACCAGAATACAGCTGACCCACCAGAATAAAGATAACCCACCAAAATATACAGCCCACCAGAACAAAGAGAGCCTAATTAGGGAGTAAACCTTCAACATGCATGTTGTAGTCATAAGCAGAAAATAGTAAATGAAAAAAACCTAGGAGCTGGTAACCTCCCTAGTACTAGGACTGGCAAATGTTAAAGAATTAATAATTTCAAAGAATGGTTGTAGTATGAAGCCCATTACACTAAAATATAATGGGACAATATATTTATATATTGCATTCAGACTTCAAAACGTTACTTAACAACATGAGAGATGTGCAACTAATCAACAGAACTAATCAGGAATAGGAATATATTATACATATACCAGTTTTGTGACAGCCATGGAAATGTGTGCAAACATAGTTAATCACCATGGCAATATGTCAGCACAGCAGACATTGCATAGCAAGCCTTGATAGAAGTGGGCCCAGCATCGATGACCACATCACAATGGTAACAGGTCAGAGTTGTCATCCTGTTAGAACCTACCCCACGTTGACACTGTTTATGCCTGCAACACACTGACAAATGTTAATGCGTGCAACACAGTGACACTGTTAGAGCTTGCAATACACTGACATTGTGACTTCCTGCAACACACTAACAAATATTAATGTGTGCAATACACTGACACTGTTAGAACTTGCAACACACTGATATTGTGACAGCCTGCAACACACTTACAAATGTTAATGCATGCAATACACTGACACTGTTAGAGCTTGCAACACACTGATATTGTGACAGCCTGCAACACACTTACACATGTTAATGCGTGCAATACACTGACACTGTTAGAGCTTGCAACACACTGATATTGTGACAGCCTGCCACACACTTATAAATGTTAATGCGTGCAACACACCGACATTGTGAGAGCTTGCAACACACTGACAAATGTTAATGCATGCAACACACTGACACACTGTTAGAGCTTGCAACACACTGACATTGTGACAGCCTGCAAAACACTGATACTTTTAAAGCATCAACATGCTGACATTGTTTGAGCCTGTAACACTGACACATAGAGCCTACATGACACTGACACTGTTAGAACTGCAACACATTGACACCTTCATCGCCTGTAACACAGACTCCTCTAAGACAGTGGTAGGTGTTACTGAGGAGCCACAGTTAGAAATTTACCAGGTAGCTGAATCTGTACATCACCACAATCAAATTATTCCAGAAAAAAAACCATAATGCAAACAACTGATCATGTCTACGTTTACTTGTGTGTTTGTTTGTGTATTAATTTACATGTGTGTGCATGTACTTGCCTTATGTGCTTTTGTGTGTATGTATGTGTACATGTCTATGTGCTGTATGTGTGTTTGTGTATATGTGTGTGCCTGCATGCCTTCATATGTGTATGCACATGCATGTGTTTGCTAATAACTGAGAATATTATACTGAATACATTCATCACTTATGCTATGACGTTTAAAAAAACAGTTTCCTCACAATAATATTTCTAGTGTCATAAAAAAGAAAGTGGAGTTAAAATGGGAAAAATAAATTACAATGGAAGTAATGTGCTTTTAGAGCTCTGACACAGGATGATAAAAAGCTGGTAAGAGCTGCCAACTGACCGGTGACGTTGCCAGTTGCTCAGCTGACACAAACAGGAACAGACTTATAATTCTGAAAACGTCACGACATATGAAAATAATTAGTTATATTGTATGTGCCAGGAAATTGTAAACAATGCACTGACAATGGTTAGGTCATTAATGCCACTAGGATCTGTCACATATGTGCTAGATCATGAATGCTCATTTTCACTATCATGGTCACTATTAAAGTCACATTTGGGATTGGTTAAAAGAGAATAGATTAGCAAGCTGATCAGAATCTGTTTCCTTTAGTATTGTGTTTTGTAGATTATTTGGCACTAGAACATTATTCTGTCATTAGATGAGTAACAATATATCTAGAAAGTTTATCACCTTATCATCATTCTATCGTGCAATGTGTAATGACATTGACATTGACATCTAGTCACTGGCAGGCAGGCAGGCAGGCAGGCAGGCAGGCAGGCAGGCAGGCAGGCAGGCAGGCAGGCAGGCAGGCAGGCAGGCAGGCAGGCAGGCAGGCAGGCAGGCAGGCAGGCAGGCAGGCAGGCAGGCAGGCAGGCAGGCAGGCAGGCAGGCAGGCAGGCAGGCAGGCAGGCAGGCAGGCAGGCAGGCAGGCAGGCAGGCAGGCAGGCAGGCAGGCAGGCAGGCAGGCAGGCAGGCAGGCAGGCAGGCAGGCAGGCAGGCAGGCAGGCAGGCAGGCAGGCAGGCAGGCAGGCAGGCAGGCAGGCAGGCAGGCAGGCAGGCAGGCAGGCAGGCAGGCAGGCAGGCAGGCAGGCAGGCAGGCAGGCAGGCAGGCAGGCAGGCAGGCAGGCAGGTGGTATGAAAAGTCTGAGAGAGAGAGAGACAGAGAGACAGAGAGACAGAGAGAGAGAGAGAGACAGAGAGACAGAGAGAGACACACACACACACACACACACACACACACACACACACACACACACACACACACACACACACACACACACGGACAGGGGCAGGGACAGGGACAGGGACAGGGACAGGGACAGGGACAGGGACAGGGACAGGGACAGGGACAGGGACAGGGACAGGGACAGGGACAGGGACAGGGACAGGGACAGGGACAGGGACAGGGACAGGGACAGGGACAGGGACAGGGACAGGGACAGGGACAGGGACAGGGACAGGGACAGGGACAGGGACAGGGACAGGGACAGGGACAGGGACAGGGACAGGGACAGGGACAGGGACAGGGACAGGGACAGGGACAGGGACAGGGACAGGGACAGGGACAGGGACAGGGACAGGGACAGGGACAGGGACAGGGACATGGACAGAGACAGAGAGAGATACAGAGAGAGATACAGAGAGAGAGAGAGAGAGAGAGACAGGGAGAGACAGGCAGACAGAAACAGAGACTAGTCTGTTGCCAGCTCACCATGGGTTCTCTGTTCATCCTGAGCACCACTTGTTTCTTCGCCTCACAGTGGAGGAACTGAAGCACCCCCTGAGACTCCTCCTATTCTACACCCCCTGAGACTCCTCCTATTCTACACCCCCTGAGACTCCTCCTATTCTACACCCCCTGAGACTCCTCCTATTCTACACCCCCTGAGACTCCTCCTATTCTACACCCCCTGTGCCAAACACCTCAGCCTCACCAACACTCAGTTTCATCACACCTATCTGTTATGTACAACAACTCTAACTTAGGATGGAACTATCGATTACATACAACTATATTCATATAGGACAAACCTGTCGATTACATACAACAACACTCAGGTCAGACATGTCTATTGCATACAAGAAAAGTCAGAGAACAAGTAATAACAGAAAAAGTTGTCATCACATAATGAACTTGTGCTGTGCTGCAATCTACCATCACATGACATAGACACATTTTCCCGTATTCTACTGTCTCATTACTGTCACACCTTTCACGACTGTTATATGCTATACTTACATCGTGTCATACTCGACTGATAGACTTCTGTGGTATAAACAACTTGGTCATCTTATTTGCACACAAAGAAATACACAAACTTACTTGGATCTCACCTAACCAAAGAGACATGAAACAAATTAACCACCTTCTCAGCAGTGGCAAATGGCAAGTGGCGACGATCCTTACATGATGTACGTTTGAGAATAGGAGCGGAGGTTGGCAGAGATCACCACCTTGTTGTCGCACACATCAGACTGACGCTTAAAATAACTGTAACACCCATTAGGCTGTTGAAATGGTTCGATGTCTCCAAGCTGAAAGATGCTGGCATCAGACCAGTAGTGCACTACTAGGACAGAAAGAGGAAACACAATGACTGGCTGAGTGGAGACATGTGGACAACAACAAAATATCTCATCAGTTTACTTAAAAACCTTGACTCTTCGACTGTGTGAATGTTTGGTCAGGATACAACAAAGTATGTCATAAATTACTTTACAAAACTTTTTTCTCTGACTAAAATCAAGGATTCTGCAAACATGAAATTTATCATGAAAGAATCAAGTTTTTCTTACAATGTTTACACAAATATTACGTTACATGTAGCAAATCAGAACCTATTGCAATGCTTCATGTGTGGTTAATAATTACATCTGTGTATGAGAAATTTGGTTTGATGACTCCCTTACAGTATGTGAGATGTTTATCAAGCTTGCCTGAGTGCATCTTAAACATTGCATTACCATAACACATGCATAGACAGAAACACAAATTCCTCTTCGCGGTGAATGTAGCTATGGTGATGTGTGTGCGTGTCTGTGGTGATGTGCGTGTGTGTGTGCGTGCGTGTGTGTGTGGTGTGTGTGCGTGTGTCTGTGGTGATGTGTGTGCGTGCGTGCGTGCGTGCGTGCGTGCGTGCGTGCGTGCGTGCGTGTGTGTGCGTGGTGTGACTGCACATACGGGCGGCGATGTCTTGTGAAGACAAGACGGGGGCGCTGCATTGGAGGAGGGGAGGGGTAGTGTTTTGATACCTGTTCGCGGCGACGTTCACAACTGGAGAATGTTCATGGCGGAACGTCTATATATATATATATATATATATATATATATATATATATATATATATATATATATATATATATATATATAGATATATATATTTAGGCGCACTTCACCGTTGAAGTGTATAGGAGATACGTTATTCTAATGAAAACATTGCGAGGCACAATTGTGACGATCTAACCATCAACACACCCTAGATGTGTGACCTCTTCGTCGTCGACAATCTGCATCCCAAACCGAAAAAGAAAGAATTCTCAATCGCCACACGGAAGATCGTCGACCATCTTGAAGTATTGTTTTATTACCTAACAAAATGATACATCGAATGACGAAAAAGACACCGTCGACAACCAACCAGTCATTTAGATTAGATATGATACATATCTGGTTAAAATAACTGACAGTTGAAGACGGCGGGTAAGCCATGGAAGGAATCTGCAAGCCGGCGAACCTCCAACCCCTTTCGGGGAGGAGGAAGTCTGATTTCCCAATGCTTCAACAGCGAAAGGAGTTTACTCTCCGCCCGACCATGGTTACCGAAAATAAATTACACCGATCTACACCCTATAACACCCTAACATTTAACGTCCGATAATTGTGAATAAAGTCGGCAGCCGCTTCAATAACTTGAATTGAATCTGATGTATCTTCCCGTGCGACCGACGTTCAATAGGAAAGCCTCTTCGAGTTCCAATCCGATGGCCGTATCGTGCGCGTCGTATAGTTTGCAGGGCCTAGACTCTATAGTCCACATCTCGATGTCACCGTGGCCGTTTGCTACAACAACATTGAAGCGATTTAGTAGTAAGTGTATCGATAACGAGCAGCTTTAGACGGCGAGTAAGAAAACGACAAAAGAATTGAGAAAACTTACCTGCAGCGGATCCATTTCGCCTTACATTACATCTTACATACATCTTACGCCCTTTTCGTTGTCTCGTTGTTACTTGTTGGACGGAAACCGCAATCACGTGACCACTAATTGTGCGAATCCGCAGTTGCGCAATGCGCAACTTCCTGGAAAAGCAGTGAACGTTTGCGCCTGCCCCTATTCTTATATTTCCTGTGCGTGTATGTTTGCGGATGCGTTCGCGTATTTCTCTGTGTATTCGTGTTATTTTAAAACATTATACTTTTACCCTTGAAGCTGGACTTTTGGGACACTATCCGCCAGGGAAAATACAGAAAACAAATTGAGAGTATACTTGTTTTTATGAGAGAGTGCGCGTGAATGTGCGCGCCCGCAAGTGTGTACGTGTGGCAAAACGGCCCCTGGGGGTAATACGGCCCCCCGTCTTTTCTGCCAAACGAGTGAACACAAACTAACGTTGAATAGTGGAACGTGATGCTTGCCTTGCATTGCCTTGCCTATCCCGTAGTCTCAGTGGACCGTTGGGGCACCACAGATGACTTGGCAACCAGCTCCTTCCACTCCTCTCGTCTCTCCGCTTTCCTCATGGCGGCGCCCAGTGTCAAGCCCGTCCATTCCGGGATGTTGTCTTCCCATCTCTTTCTCTGTCTGCCTCGTCTTCTCCCTCCTTGGACTGTACCTTGCATGACCGTCTTGGCAAGCCCTGAAGATCTTGTTATGTGGCCGTACCATCTCAGTTTTCGTTGTTTGACTGTAGTCAGGAGGTCTTCGTGCGGTCCAATGGCTTGCCGAGTTCTGTTTCGGACCTCTTCGTTGGTGATGTGTTCTCTGTACGTGATGCCGAGGAGTTTTCTGAGGAATCTCATCTCCATGGCTTGTATCATTATCTCGGTTTCTGCTGTTAATGTCCAAGACTCACAGGCGTACAGGAATATGGACATGACTAGGGAGCGCATCTGTCTGATCTTTGAGCTGAGCGCTATATTCCTGTCATTCCAAATGGTCTTGAGTTTGGCAAGTGCTGCTGTGGCCTGGGCGATCCTGGCAAGAATTTCGGGTTTAGATCCTTCATCTGTAATGATTGCTCCCAGATATTTGAATCGGTTGACGCAATCTAGTTTCTCGCCGTTGACCCTGATGTCAGTGCTGAAGCCATTGGTGTTGTTGGTCATCAGTTTGGTCTTTTCTGCATTGATCTGCATGCCGAAGGCTGTAGAAGTTGTCCACCGTGTGATGATTAGCCAGCGACTGGTACTAATGCACTCGCATCTATACACGTTTTCAATGACTCATCGAAATGGGTGCGATATTAAAGGATTACATGTGAAGGTGATAAAAGTTGGCACTGGTGTGTATGGGGAAAGACGACCCTGTCAGAACGGGGCAAAATGGTCCCGGGGCCGGCTTGCCCCGCCATGCAGTACGAATATGGTATGTAACCGCAATAAAGTTGTGATGTATTTATAGCATACACAATAATTTAAATAAAAAAAGTGCAAGATAGTCGACGAATGCAGCGATGAAGAGGAATGGCCTTGTTTGGTGTGGGGAGAACCATTCAGTTGCAGTCGGCCACGAGGAGTCTGGGTTCAATGCCAAGAATGCAAGAATTGGGCTCACAGTGAGTGTACACCAGGGCTCCCGTATTTCGTGTGTCCCATCTGCGAGTCAGGGTGTGATTAGACAGTAGATTATCTGCAAGCCATTTGTTAATACAATATGTTAATGATTGTAAGGCTACGATGACGCAAATTCCAAAGCTGATGAGTATTTTCAGTGACGAGTGTAATGATAATGCAGAATATTGCCTTTAATGACAACTGTAATTTTTTGACATATTATAATTAATGATGAGTGATTTCAACTGATGATTAGGTTGTTGTATCTGCCGCGAAGTATCTGCATGCCATTACTTTAGTATAATATGTTCAACACTATTATGATTTTAAGGCCTGTGATGATGCAGATGCCAAAGGTGCTCGTAGTGTCGAGTAATACAGACAGGAGCTGATAGGAAACCGGAATGTTCCGGATGTAAGACTAATAGAGCAAGAGAACTGTAGACGTGCAACAAATATTATCAGTATTATGTGACCGGGTTGTATTGTCGAAGAAGCAATAGAAAACAGACATAACAATGATGAGTCTAATGTAATTCACGATGAGTGATGCGGATTGGTGATTATTTCTGCTCACGATGAATGATGATAATAGTAGTAGTTAATGACGGGTTAAATAAATAATGAATAAAACACGGTTAAACCAAATATTAAAGTAAAAAGACTCGGGGCCGTTTTACCCCAGGCGAGGGGCCGTTTTACCCCAGGCATGGGGCAAAACGGTTTTATTGGACCACATTTAAAACTTGTTATGACTTACGTTTTGGTTATTCAATCGTCCAGAGACATGTGTCATACTAAAAGTATATATACCTCAACAATATTACTGCACAATTATGCATCGACAAGTCATGAATACAAAATTAAATAACTTTTCCCTTGGGGGGCCGGGCTGCCCCAGGTTACCCTATCAACACAAGGGTGCAAAATGACAAAGCCCGGCATGATGAATATTTACTGTACTAAGATCAAGTTGCGGGCTGCGACCCAGCAAGCAATTTATCTAGTGATCTTCCACTAGGTAGTCGGAAGTTTAGTTCTTATTATTAATGTTTACTACTAGACCGGTGTAGGGTTTTTAAGAGAGGGGAGTGATCAGTCTCGCTATATATGCCTATAAATTTGTTTTATGAACTGAAAAAGTATGAGGACATTTCCTATGCTTACCCCCTCAGGCCGCGGGGTGGTCCCCCTCGTCCGCCACTGATCAACGCCTATGGTGTGCCTGTGTAGAACTTCCCAATCCAACATTTTGGCAAAGAAATTTTTCATCACCCATATGGGAATAAGATGCACAAAGTGCAGGAATTCGCCGCTTCTGCCGTAGGCGATAAGCATCAAGCAGCCGAGGGGTGAAAGTGCAACACAAATTTCATCATTTAAAATGTACTTGATGGCTAGAGCCTATTAATAATATCAACACAAGGTTGCAAACTTATAGAGTCCGGCAGTGGCTTACATTTTTCCGGTAGTTATCAACTTTCCGATTGCGCGACAAATTTAAAATCATCAATGTGCGACGAAATAACAAAGCATTTTTCGTATAAATGCCACGGGATGTTCGATAACTCTCCTGTGATGTCTACTGTGAAGAATTGTCTAAAATTTCATTCAATATATTAATATATTACGTATGTTTAAACAACTATCACGGATTATGGCGCAAACATGCCTCAAAACTGGTTTGCCTCGTGTTAATTTGCGATAAATAACTTTGCTGAACTTCATATCGCGAGTGTATTGTCTAGGTAGACCTATGTAGCGGCTTTTAATAGAGAGGCGTGTTGAGCATTTTTTCTGAACTAAAAAGTGGGGGGGGGGACAATTCCTATGCTGTCCCCCCACCTTGAAAAGTGGGGGGACGCGTCTCCCCGTTCCCCACCGATCGACGCCCGTGCACAGAACATGTCACTCACAAGCAAACCAAGTCAAAACCAAGCCACCCATGGGTTGACTGTGAAACCAAGAAGCTGAACCGAAGGAGAAACAGGATTTATAAACGCTGGAAAAGTTTGAAGAAGAAGACCTGCAAGAGGAATTCCTATCACTGAAACGGCAAGTCCAGAACAGTTTGCGCCGCCTGTACTGGAGACATGTAGAAAGGCTGATCTACAACGATGTGATAAACCCACCCTCCTCCAAAACGTTCTGGAGGTTCATCAAAGCAAGAAGGTCTGAGGTGACGGGAACCTCTCCACTCATAGACGCTGAGGAACTCTTTACAAACTTCAAAGAACAAGCAAAGCTTCTCAACAACTAATTTTGTTGTGTGCTCAGCTCCTACTGCTGAGGAGTTTAAACTTGCCCCCCCCCCCCACACACACACACACGCACGCACGCACGCCACGCACGCACGCACGCACACACGCACGCACGCACACACACACACACACACACACACACACACACACACACACACACACACACAACCATACTTTCCCAAGTACACATAAGTACTGCAAAGACATCAATATTACCAAAGATGGGCGAAGAAACTGCTTCTAAATAAGCCCATATCACGCCTGTCTTCAAGATAAAAGGCAGAACACTACACCCCATCTAACTCACATACATAGCCTGCAAGGTAATGGAGCACATCATCACCAGTCACATCATTTCACACCTTGAGGACAACATCCTCTATCCAGAGCAGCATGGCTTCCGACGCGGACTTTCCTGTGAGACGCAACTTCAGGGGTATGTGGATTAAACAAACAACCGAAGTGCTGGAGAGGGGAACCAGGTGGACACAAGTTTCCTGACTTCGATAAAGCATCCGACAAGGTGAGCCATACCCTTCTAGTTTACAAGCTGTGTAGCTATGGAATTGGAGGTCGAGTATGGAATTGGAGGTCGAGTCAGGTCGGACTGTAAATGTACATTACATTAATGTAGACATTATGCTTTCATATTGACGGACATGTTATACGATATCAATATTTAACTATGTGTGAAGACGTAGCAGTCTCGTGTGATGTATACGGTGAGCTGTAGATGATTTTAAACATCCTCTCCGGCATCGAGCCAGCACACCTGTCGTCGGGCCACCAGTCGACGTCCCATCGGTTGTAGATGTTCATTAATATACATATTATACCTTCACATTGACGGACTTGTCAGACTGTATCCATATTTAGCTATATGTGAGGCTTCGGAGTCATGCGAGTTCAACAGCTGATTGTAGCATGATTTAAACAAGCGTTCCACAAAATGTTTGCAAAACGATGCCGCATTTTACACACGTCAAGAATATGTACAAGACAGCACAAAGACCCTAGTTGTGTCAGAGCGCCCTCTGTCCGATTAGTTATTGTGGTACCTCATTGCATGCGCATTCTGAATATACAGGCCAATCCATTCATCAATACGGGGGTTGACACATTTGTTGAATATAATGGACAAGTCCGCTTCGCGGAGCTTTAAATTTCGGCCAATCAGATGCGAGCGACTACTATGACGTTTCACTACGTATAAAGTTGTGTGGAGGTTACGGTTGGTAGTTGAACGCAGCAACGCAAACAATGCGGACGTTGAACTAGAGCGGACAAAGGCACACACGGCGTGACGTCAGCGGCATTGTTCACTGCTTGTACGATAGGAGAAACAGTCAAGCGCGTACAGCAGATCGAGAAGACGTTTACCGGAAGATTTCAGACTAAAACTCCACG
>OZ024858.1:8319564-8332064 GCA_964017155.1 Oasisia sp. SBJ-2009
ATATATATATATATATATATATATATATATATATATATATATATATATATAATTATTGACCGCGTATCCTAGACGCTGTCAGTGCCGTCTCGAACATTTGTTGAACTTTGTCTTTGTATTTCAGGAATTTTGCCAGTGATGGGAGGAAGGGGTGTAGCTTATAGAAACTGCAAGAGGATGGCAATCAACGTTCTAGTAGAGCAGATGTGTGAAGAAGAAGGAGTTGGATTTGTAGATTTGTGGGGATACTTTGTTGGGAAAGAAGATATGTATATGAGAGATGGCCTCCATCTAAGCGGAAAGGGCGCTGCAGTTTTCTCTGAGAACTTGCTTCGATCTATGAACAGTGGAACAGGTTGCAGTTATTTAAACTAGATTCGCAGGGGGGATTCACAGAGAAGCCAAATACTGGAGGCACAGATAAGGACAGCACAAAGAAAACGGCAAAGAACAGTCTGGAAAACTCTACCACATTTGGTTATAAATGTGTTTGTTTAAATGCAAGGAGCATAGTAAACAAAAGAAATGAACTAAACATTATGGTAGAAGATACTGACCCTCACATAATAGGTATAACTGAATCTCGGGCCACCCCCGACATATCAGATGCCGAATTAGGAATGACAGGATATGTAATGTTTAGGAAAGATAGAATAGGGAGAAGGGGAGGTGGCGTTATTTTATATATTAAAGAATCCATCAAGGCTTACGAAATAAAATTAGAAAAAGAAGCAGAATGTGAAGAAGCTGTCTGGTGTAACATAGTTTCAGGAAACTCAACGTTAACTGTTGGGTTAGTTTATCGAAGTCCAAACATAAACACAGAAGAGAATGAGAAAATACAAAACGCTATAAAGGAAGTCAGTAAACGGGACTGTATAATTATGGGGGATTTTAACCATGGGCATATACAGTGGAAATCTCTACAGAGTACTGGGAGTGAAGATCAAAAGTTTTTAAATTTAGTACAAGACAGTTTCCTTATTCAACATGTGTTAGAACCAACAAGGGGTGAGAACGTGTTGGACATAGTGTTGAGCTCACAGAAGGAATTTATTGATAATGTCAGGATATGTGAGCCACTGGGATGTAGTGATCACAACCAGATACATTTTATCATCAAAGTAAAAGGAGAACAGAATAAAAAAATACGGTACAGGAAAAATTTTCACAAAGGAAGATATAAGGACATGAGGAAATATTTAGCAAATATAGACTGGAATAACACACTGGAGAATAAGACAGCAACAGAATGTTGGAATATCTTAAAGAGTGAAATTGATTGCATTGTCGAAAAATTTGTCCCCTTGAAAAAACAGGGGAAACGGACAAAAAAGAAACACTTATCAAAAGAAGCCATTAGAAAAATCAAATACAAGCAAATGATGTGGAAGACATATAGACATAATGGAAGTGAAGAAGACTATGCCATTTATAAAGAAGCACTGAACCAAGCTACAGCTGAAATTAGAAATTCAAAGAGAAGCTATGAACAAAAATTAGCTTTTAATATAAAACATGACAGCAAGAGTTTTTATGCGTATGTTCGAAGTAAACAGAAAGTTCAGGATAAGGTCGGACCTCTAGAAGATAGTGATGGAAACATAATAACAGAGGGATTCTTAATGGCAGAAAACCTAAATGAATACTTTAGTTCGGTATTTACCAGGGAAGATATTAGTGCATTACCAGTACCAGAGACTAAATTCGAAGGGAGAGAGTCAGACTATTTAGGACAACTAATTGTAACACCAAAAATGGTAGCTAAGAAAATAAGGGATATGAAGGATAATAAGTCACCTGGAGTGGATGGCATTCCTCCCAAATTACTACTGGAAATTGTAGAACAAATTAGCATACCACTTGCAACAGTGTTCAATTTGGCATTAGAGGAAGGAGTAGTTCCGTTAGAATGGAAAGAAGCAAACATCATACCATTATTTAAAAAAGGATCAAGAAGCAAGTCAGAGAACTATAGACCAGTGAGTTTAACATCGGTGATTTGTAAACTATTAGAAAGACTAATTAAAGATCATTTGGTTGATTTTCTTGTTAAAAATAACTTGATTAACCCATCTCAACATGGGTTTCTAAAAGCAAGGTCATGCTTAACAAATATCTTATGTTTTTTGGAAGATGTCACAAAGTGGGTAGATGAGGGATCACCAGTAGATATAATATACTTAGATTTTAAAAAAGCTTTTGACAAAGTGCCACATCAAAGATTACTATTTAACTGAAGGCCCATGGCATAGGCAATGTTATGATTAACTGGATAGAAAAATGGCTTATTGATAGAAGACAAAGAGTAGTAGTTGATGGGGAGGTTTCAAACTGGAAATCGGTTTTGAGTGGAGTACCGCAGGGATCAGTATTGGGACCTATTTTGTTCTTAATATATATCAATGATTTGGATGATGATATAACAAGCAAGGTGTTGAAGTTTGCGGATGATACAAAAGTGTTCAGAAAAATAAAAAGTGATGCAGATAGACAGCAATTACAAGATGATCTAAATAAGTTGACCGAATGGTCTGAGAAGTGGCAAATGCTGTTTAATTATGGGAAGTGTAAGTGCCTCCACACAGGACATGGGAATGAAGATGCACAATATACAATGGGTGATACTGTACTAAATACTACCATAAAGGAAAAGGACTTAGGGTTAACTATTAGTGCTGATATGAAGGTATCAGAACAGTGTGCAATTGCAGCAGCGAAGGGAAACCAAATTCTTGGATTAATTAGGCGAAATATAGTGTACAAGGAAAAAGAACTAATAATACCACTGTACAAAACAATAGTTAGGCCTCATTTAGAATATTGCATACAGGCATGGAGGCCTTATCGCAAGAAGGATATTGATATACTAGAAAGAGTACAAAGAAGAGCAACCAAAATGATACAAAAACTCAGGAATATTAGTTATGAAATGCGTCTAAAAGAATGTGGATTAACAACACTAGAAACCAGGAGACTGCGAGGAGATCAGATAGAAGTTTTTAAACTATTGAATGGGTATGAAAATATTGACAGAATTTTTTTTTCTCAGTTAAGGAAGAGAGAAGGACTAGAGGACATGGAGTTACATTAGCAAAGAAGCAGTGTAGATTAGATATTAGAAAATTTTCATTTTCACAAAGAACAGTAAATGAATGGAACAGATTATCGGCTGATTGTGTAGGTGCTAGTAGTGTTAATATGTTTAAAAATAAAATTGACATGTACCTAAGAAGGGCGGGGTACATTTAGATAGATAGGTTGGACTCTCGATAAGCCAAAGGGCTTCCTTGTCCACCTGCCATCTTGAGTTGATTCTCTAGGTGGCAATCTTGTTAAATCTTGTTAAATCTATTTATTTAGTTGCTGGAGTATTTTAGCTATTTTCTTAGATTTGTATTGGTAGGATTTTGATGTAATACACTGTGGAAAACATATATATTTATATATATATATATATATATATATATATATATATATGTATATATATGTATATATATATATATATGTATATATATGTATATATATATATATATATATATATATATATATATATATATACATATATATATGTATATATATATATATATATATATGTATATATATTATATATATATATATATATATATATATATATATATATATATATATATATATATATGTATATATATGTATATATATGTATATATGTATATGTATATGTATATATACATACATATATATATATATATATATATATATATATATATATATATATATATATATATATATATGTTATTGTATTGGTTATTGCTTATACAGCAAGATAGCCAGGGCTCCCGAATGAGCCAAACCGAGTCGAACTTATGTCGAGGCTTGGCTTTGGATATTACATCCTGCTCTGGCAACACGCTGTAGACAATTAATTTTGCTCTGTTCAATTTTGACTTTAAGTATTACTCGATACAGTGATCATTTAGTCAACTGTCATACTAGGATTGACAAGCATTTTCAGGTGTGTATAGGAGTTCGTTATTTACTAAAAAAGTGTTGAATTAATCGTGTAAACAGACAGATGATATAACGTGAAGTTGTAGTATTTTTGTCTATAGTCTGTACTGGGACTGGGACAGGGACTGGGACCGGGTTGATATTGCTTGCTTTTCAATTGCTGCAAACGACACTCCCAATTGTAAGTGTCGTCTATGTGGTACTTTTTAATGTACATCTTTATGGGTTCATAGTTTAATGTTATTTAAATTAGAGTCAATACTAAATCACATTGGCATTCTCTAATAATGTAGGCTGAACCTGCACTAAATAAAATATGGTAGTTGTATTGCGTGCCTTTACAAACTGTTTTCTGAATAACTAGAAACCCACATAATCTAATTATCTCTCACATTTAATCACTATTTTACTTAAATATATTTCAGGTGAAGATGTCATCAAAACAGAGGAGTGGTCGCCCAAAGAAAAGACGATTTAGTGGCAATCGGTACACAGGATCATTGGCCACCTCTGGATCTGAACCGCAGTCGCAAACAACACGCTAATGATATCAGTGGAAATTTCAAATCAGTCAAATCCATAGAGGTGTAAAATACTTTTTATATTTTTCTGATATCTTCATTATTTCCAACAAAATTCCACTTTTTAATCTCGGACAAATTAACACTGCTGTCTATTGGAATTCATGCCATTGAATATGATGATAACATGCCATTTTTGACTTAACACAACTTATAGCTAAAATAACATTACCTTTGTCCAAGGACAACAACACGTACTACAAGTACACCATTTTTGTTTTACAGAGACGTGAATGATACTTCCAGAGATATTTCATCTTGAAAACGTAGAAACTTGTTATTTAGGCAAATTAGCACTTGACCAGAGACAAGCACAACATAAAGTTTTACAAAACTAACTAAAAGCAATAAAAATATAAACATGTGGAAAATAAACTTTTTAAAAGTTTCATTCAGGTATGTCATTTTGTTTGTATTTTATATGCCTTTTTATTAACGAAGTGTCTACGCGTACATGAGCTGTATCTTTAGACCCGTGGCCTAACCGTACGTAAGGATGTGCATCTATTCTTCAATTCTGCACACGCATGTTGCGTCCATCTCGTCGCGTCGATACGGCGGAGTTACACGTGGGAGCGATGACCCGGTGTTTTCGACATTGTTAGACTTACAACATGCGAAAAAAACAAAAGGCACACAATCTCACGTATATTTAGAACTGAGTGTCAAAAGACCTTCTGTTCGTACGTATATCTACATGCATGATGTGTTTGCTAATGATACGGCATGCACGCGCGGAAAAAGGCACGTAGCCCTACATTTAGATCTGAGTGCTAAAGATACGGCAGTATAGCTTATGTATATAAACATCCTTGCGGGGGGAACTCTCGTAATTTTGACCTAACTGCTAAAGATAAGGCTCGCGTATAGAAATCATGCGCATACGACTGCTTACCTTTAGAAAAAATTGATGATTACAGTTCACGTAATCGGAAATAAAAGCATACGCATGTGCATAATGAACGTCATTATGTTGTCTCTTTACTCGCCAAATCTGGTTCTGGTTACTCAAATATTACGCGTTCAGTAGCATATCAAAACAACCTACAACTTAACAGTTCGTGGCTATGCTATTATGCAGAGCCTTAGATAGATATCTAAGGCTCTGCTATTATGCTAGCGCGAGCGTCTCCGCGCGACTGGAGCTGATTGGAAACTGGACAAAAGAATAACAAATATTTTACGACGGATAACAGTTGTAGCATCCGACTAATGAATACTATGAAAATCAGGTCATAAATATCTTGCGTTATACCTTTGTGATCTTAAATATCCGATTTAATATTGAGTTTCCCATACCGTCATAGACACCGCGATTTACGTAGCGCAGGTAGCATACACGATTTTTGGCCGTATGTGTCTTACCGGATTTGCATTTTACATTGATGTACGTTGTGGTTTCACAACAGTTCGATAACCACTTACATCTGACAAGTTGTCTAAATGCACATTATCATAACACATGTATGCATTTGCCGAATCAGTCTCAGACTCAGTCGTAACGAAACAACACCGCCGTGTGCCGCCACCTGCCGCCACCTATCTGCCAGCAGCGTTTTTTTTTTTTAGAAACATCTCGCTTTGGACAAGCGCTGAAAAAATTGGACAAAACAAACTACTGCAATGTGCACCTCAATCAAAAGATAATTAAGAAGCCATAGTTTTTCGCATGCTGTGTCTCGTTTCTTGCACTTTGCAAACACTAACAAACAGGCATCAACGCCTGCCATGGCCGGCAACGCCTGTTACAACCGATAATGTAATAACTGCCTAATAATGCAATAACATCACCCGATAATGTAATAAACTTGCTACCTGATAATGTAATAATGTTTGCCTGATAATGTAATAAACTCCTCTTGCCTGATAATGTAATAACTTTCGCCTGATAATGTAATAACATACATATTTCACGTAGGACTTATTCGTTTTCGTGGATTTTATGTTGGTTTCTTGCACTTAGTCCATTTTGTCTATTTCGTCTATTTCGCAATACTGCAACTTTTTGCTAATGGGGTAATTTTTAGATTATATCCAATATGCTGATTTCAAATCTGAAGTCACATTTGTCCCAGCAGGTCAGGATTTTGAGTTATGCATGCTCACATCATTTATGAATGGCGGGTTGGTGTAATATACTTTACGACTGTGGGCTTCATTGATAACGAACTTGTCGGCGCAAAACCTGGTATCGATGATCTCACAAGTGTTCCCTTTCCAAGCTATATATGTGTGTGTGTATATATATATATATATATATATATATATATATATATATATATATATATATATATATATATATATAACACATAACACGTAAAACGTGACAATAAAAACGTAACCTGCAATGCGTAACGTCTAATATGTAACACGTAACGTGTTGCACGTAACATGTATTAGATAACATATACTATGTAACATATTACATGTAACACGTAACATATATCATGTAGCACGTATCACGTAACATGTATTATATAAACCAAAACATGTAACTCGCCACACGTAACGTGTAACACGTGATATGTAATATGTAACATGTAACACGTAACATATATTATCATGTAACACAGTCACGTAGCATGTATTACGTATCGTATAACACATAACGTGTAACACGTAACATGTAAAATATAAAGTATAACACGCTACACGAAACATGTAACACATAACATGCAATATGTAACATATAGCATGCAATATGTAACATATAGCATTTACATGTAACATGTAATATGTAACACGGAACATGTAAAGCATAATGTGTAACACGTAACATGTAAAATCTAACACATAACATGTAACACTTAACATATATCGTGTAATCCATAACACGTAACAATAAACACGCAATATGTAACGTGTAACATGTATCGTATCGATAGTTTTAATCCCTTACTCGTGGTGGTTACGGCTGACCTGCTATGACAACAAACGCGTACCAGATATGTTGAATTATTTAGTCACATAACCAAAAAACAGACGAAGCATAGGTAGGTCATGTCACGGTAACCGGGCTATTTGGTGTCCCATCTCTTTTATATAGAAATATTCTATAAAAAAAATCTGCTAATTTTGTTGCAGTATTGTTCTTCATTTCTAATATAATAATGGCATTCGAAGTCGTTATTCTAGTTATTTCTTGTTATATCTCCCAGTTTACGTCATCGAAAAGTGGCTGTCCCCACCACCTGGTCCTCAAGTTGCACATTAGTATACAGGTGTAATTATTACATATTAAATAATAAATACATTGTGTAAGCTTCTCATTTCGATATATGTCTTCATATTTATCAAAAAACAGTATTATTTATTAAATCTTTTGAATAGTCGATAGTTTCCAACATAAAAATCTATGTCCCCTGGTTCCATGTCATCTACGTCACGACAACTTTGATGCCACGCCTGTCCAGAGTCGGAAGAACTACCACATCCACGTGGAATCACAATCTGACGTCACAGCACCAGTCTATGACATACGGACTTTGTTGTTGGCTGACCTCAGTGCTTTCAATGAATGTATCAAAAAATATGTAGCGCTTTGAACTCGTAATTGATCTCCCGGTATAGCTGCGAGAGACAGTGTATTGTTTTACTACTTGGTGAATTGTGTGCCAAACAACTAAGAATTCACTACTTGTCTGTCATTTTCTGTCACAGCTGTGTCATGCGACGATACTGGTAAACCGCGTTGTAACTGACAATGAAGCAAGGCCGATCTATCACGCGTCACGCGAAGTATAAACAACCTCGACATAATCGTTGAATAGATATGAATGGTAAATGAATGGTGTGTGTATATATGTGTGTGCGTATGTGTGCGTGTGTGTGCTTGTGTATGCGTGTGTATGCGTGTGTGTGTGTGTGTGTGTGTGTGTGTGTGTGTGTGTGTGTGTGTGTGTGTGTGTGTGTGTGTGTGTGTGTGTGTGTGTGCGTATGTGGTGTGTGCGCTAGCGCGTTCAAATGTACATGTACCCATATGTGAGTGCGTGCGCGCGTGTGTGTGCGTGCGTATATACGTTCGCAGGATAGTCGGGGCGCACGGGTCCAAATTTTTGAGGTAGTGGACACCTCGTGCTATTTTTGGTTGTCGTGTATTTTATTAAACGTCAAACCCTCCCGAACAATATTCCAGAGGGCAACCTTCTCAAATCAGTGTACCTCACTCCGAAAATTGCGCTTATATCCATGCCCTTAATGGCCCAGGTGTATACATTTCTCTTTCCCCATTTTTACAGTAAATGTATAACAACAAACTTAAGTGTAGTATCAAATACTCAGGAATGACGAGAAATATTATTTATGGCAATAGCTTGTTGATACGTTTATTTTTCAAGATGCCAGATACAAAACATTGGACAAAATCACGATAAAGCAGTTCGGTTTCCCAGTTGACATCACACAAAAGGAGTCATAGTTACCTTAATATGTAATCAATATACTTATGTAATATACCAATATGATGTGCATTCAATTACCTACTGAATACTGCAAAGCAATAGTAAAATAGTGGTACGTTATACGTAATCACGAGCCAAACATCTACCCCACCCCCTAAGTGTTGCGCAATCGTGACGTGACGCAAATCGGAGTAGATTTCATTGATTGTATCATTTTCGCGTTCCTTAGGGTAATATACACTATTAAAGACAGAATACTGATGCATAATCTACTGCTGGTTATTAATGCGATGTTTGTTAAGACAACATAAAATTTATGATAACATTATTCGAAAATAAAAACATACCAAGGTGGTATTCAATCACATCTTAAAGATTGTTCTGAGTCATCTGTGTCACTCTTGTCACAGCCATTGTTTTCCACAAGAGTCCGAACAGGTATTACTTGCCTACATTTGGTATCGTTCCGTTTGCACTTGCAAGCAGCACAACGCGGCACTTGGAATTTAGCGCAAGAACAATTACAAGGGCATTTGCTGGCGACACGTAACTTGTATACCATTGTGTAAGTTCTGGTAAAGGCGGCACCGTCAAAGATACTGGTTCCAAATGTGTGGAACCCGTCTTCCAAATGATATCTAATAATTTCTCCTCCATCTTCAAGTGAGTTTCTTTCAGCGTGGCTGTCAACCTCAAGCCTTGCAGCCTTGACGCATCGATCCATTTGACTCAAACACAACTTGCGGTACCTTAGAACATTCATATTCTCCGATGGTTTCCTCAAGATTGACATTTTCCCCAATACCTTTCCGATGAAGAAGGCTTATCAGCATGACAACTTCATTGATCAGCTGCTACTTCTGCTTCTGCAGCACAGTAAGATGTTATTGAGGATGCAGTTCTTCAAATATGCTGTCACGTACCTTTTGGACTTTGAGTTGTCATTCAAATATTTCTGGAGCTTAGTTTGCAAATATTTTACACAGTTTCCAGAGTTTTCATGATAGTTACAGTGGCTCACTGTTTCGTGGCAATATTTAGTATGTTGCTGGAGTCTACCATGACGGGATTGATCATGTGCTGTTTTTATGCATGCTTGATTGATCATTTCCTGGTTTCCATCTTCGTGGGATTGTTAGACTGCGGATGGTTCATCACTTCTTTGAAATGGAATGATACCTCAGATGACACAGGCTTTGTGTAATGCTACTTGGTTCGTACTTTAGCATCCAGGGCTAATTGTGTAAGCCCACTCGCACTTTCCTTCACATCTATGCTTTATGTCTGCCCATAAGCCATATCAGAAGTGATACATTTGAATGACTCAGCTTTTTTCGCACATCATATTGACCTTTCGTGAAGTACTGATATACATATGGTGCTGGGTTCTTCAGGTTGTTCATTTCCTTTAGGCACATTGGCAGCGAATAAATGTAGTTGTGGTGACCAGCAGCAACAACAAATGGGAGTATGTTATTATACTAAACCAATGTTTCCCAATTGCCCATTTTCCCATTGTTCAAATGCACCCGTGCCTCCCGTATTCATTTGTGTTCAAAACCTTTGTTAGCCGTTCCTTGCTTACACAAACCAGTTTCTATAAGGATAAGACTCCACATAATTTTTCCAACTGCGCCCATAGCGTTTCCAGTGAGATGAAACTACACACATGACAATAAGATGCCAATGTCATCATCAGGGGAAGCTTGCTCTCGTAGCCCATATGAAATATCATGCAAAGCTTGATCAGCCATACCTACTGTGTGTTTCACCCCAAACTAATTGGCCAGCTTTGCAGCATATTCTAAGCGGATCTATTTGAACAGAATTGATCATTAGACCAGATATAAAGCATGTGGCTGGCACTGTTGACGCCAGTGTTGTGTAGAAAGCATTCTAACATTGATAGTGGTTGCTTCCGAGCTCTACTTTCTTTATGGATGACGAACGGCAAAATTACCATGCCACAATCATCAACTGAAACTATTGATCACACATAGGTTGCCAATATACAGTCCTCATCTTTACAAGTAATCTGGCTTTAAGCTTTTCGCACAAAGAAATGTAGTGTGGTTCAATTGGAGAAGGTATGGCGCTCGACCAAAAAAAATCCAGTACGTTATGATAACAGTGCGAAATTCTTCGTCCTTGCCGTCACCAAATTGTTATCTTCAACAATCAAAATAGCTTATGCAGACGAGAAGTTACCGTTATTTAGACATTGTCAAATATAGTGATGTCATATACCATATAATTGGTAATCATAAGTGTCCGTTGTGTTTATTTTGTTAGCTTCGTATTTGTTGTCGGTAAAATACCGTAGACACCAAACTAAGTTCAAATGACTGAAACGCTGCAAAACATGTCATTCAAACATGATAACATACCTCATGTATTTGAAAACAAGAATTCGTTATATTTAATTTACTTATTATACGCAACGTATTTATTTATTCAAGTTATTCCAGAGATGATGTTAAAATCTGACGTCAAACCAAAATGAGGTGGAGAAATATACACTGTATGTTGATTCAAGAACAAGTGATGTTCAAATGTATTTTACAATTATATGGTATAATTCAACCGAGGAATGAATGGGGATACCTTTGATATGTTCACTCATTATATAGCTTGATTATGTAGTAAGGTGACTACGGTACATTTATATGAAATCGACGACAAAACGGAAATGTTTTTCTACTTATTCTTCAATTGTTTGTTTCTCGTTGCCTTAAAAATATATACATTTCTATAATATATTTGTGGTCTTTATTCCTCTCACCATTCCGGATATATTTTGGTACAGATAATAGCTAATTTAATTAAATACACCATGAATATTTCATAATTAGCCATTGTGACTTAACAGTCATTCAGACACCTTCAGGCCTGAATTGAAGTTTAATTTTCAAGTGCCGTGTTGTGTTGCTTGGCCATACGATGGGAAAGATATCAAATATGGGCGAGTAATACCTGTTTGAATTCTTGTTGACAAAAAATGGCTATGACAAGAGTGACACAGATGACTCAGAACAATGTATAAGATGTGGTTGAGTAACATCTTGCTGTGTTTTTATTTCGAATAATGCGTGTTATCATAATTTTATATTGCCTTAACAAACATTGCATTAATAACCAGCAGTAGGGTATGCATCAGGACTGTCTTTACTAGTGTATTATTAAACTAAGAAACGCGAAATTGATACAATCAATGAAATCCACTCCGATTTGAGTCACGTCACGATTGTGCAACACTTAGGGGTGGGGTACATGTTCGGCTCGTGATTGCGTATAATATAGCACTATTTTACTACTGCTTTGCACAATATAGTAGGTAAATGAATGTACATCAATGTGATATATTACATAAATATCTTGATTACATATTAAGGTAATTATAATTCCTGTTGTGTGATGTCAACTGTGAAACCGAACTGATTTTTCGATATATTGTCCAATGTTTTGTACCTGGCTTCCTAATAAATAAACATATCAATACGATATTGCCATATCTATTAGTTCTCGTCAT
>OZ024858.1:8337064-8477064 GCA_964017155.1 Oasisia sp. SBJ-2009
GCGCATGACATAAAACTGTCCTAGCCTCGTGTGTATAAGTGCAAATGTCCTGTTTTATTTTAGGAGACTTAGAAAATAAAGCATTCCTTACAAGGATAGTATAATAAAATAACATAAAATAATATAACACTACATAATAAAATAAAATAATATAACATAACATAAAGCAACATAATAAAATAAAATAACATGAACAAAAATAAATTAATATAACAAAACATAAAATGAAATAAGACGAAATAAAATAATATAACATAACATAAAGCAACATAATAAAATAAAATAACATGAACAAAAATTAATTAATATAACAACACAGGTAGTGTTTTTACTAATTTAACTAACTTATTCTTGTAACTTGTAGTAAAATGGAATATGTTTCTGCTTCAACACCATAACTTTGTCAAGTTTTTTCATATTTTACCAAACCGGTGCACCAACGTTGTATCATTTCCCATTACCCTGACATTATACCATGGAAACGGAACACTTGTGAGATCATCGATACCAGGGTTTGGGCCGACAATTTTGTTATCAATGAAGCCCACAGTTGCAAAGTAGCCTATTACACCAACCCGTCATTAATAAATGGTATGAGAATGTATAACTCAAAATCCTGACCTGCTGGGATAAATATGACTTCCGATTTGGAACCAGCATATTGGGTTTAATGTAAATTGAACCCATTAGCAAAAGTTGTGGTATTGCGTAATAAACGAAATCGACGAAATCGACGAAATCGACTATGTACAAGACACCAACATGAAATCCACGAAAACGACTAAGTCCTACGTTATTACATTATCAGGCGGCTAAAGTTATTACATTATCAGGCAAGAGGAGTTTATTACATTATCGGTTGAAAATTATTACATTATAGGTTAGCAAGTTTATTACATTATCGGTTGATGTTATTACATTATGAGGCGGTTATTACATTATCGGTTGATTTTATTACATTATCGGGTAGTTATTACATTACCGGGCGATTATTACATTATCGGTTGTAACACCGTTAGCTGTCCACCATACCGTGACCGCTCGGGCCACACACACACGCGCGCGCGCGCGCACACACACGCGCACACGCGCACACATACGTATATGTAAATATGCACTATCACATGCAAGAAAATAAATGAACTTATATGCACCAACACGCATCCACACACACGCAGAAATGCACACACGCAAACACATACCAAAACAAGGATGTATACATATGCACGCACACACACCTACCCATGCATGCACACATGCTTGCACACACATGCACGCATGCACACGACACAAGTTTTTTCCAGGTTAAACGCGCACGTACACAGAAAAACACGATCACGCTAACACTCTGAAAAACGCTCCTAGTCGGGGTGCACGGTGGTCGAAGTGGACACCTCGTGCTATTTTTGGTTGCCCTGTTGTTTTCTAAACTTCAAACCTTCCTGATCAATAATCCAGAGGGCAACCCTCTGAAATCAGTGTACCTCACTCCGAAAATCTTCCGTTAAAATGACGCTTCCTACCACATGCAAAACACAACTTCCGTAAAATGTCGGGTCACATCAGGACCATAACACAATTTCTTGCAAAATTACACATTCAATCATAGTGATAACGTTAAAAACTAGTGCCATTTAAAGTTTCCACGCAATAACCCTGCCAACTTTTCTTATTTCACTGAGCCAGTGTCCTCACCTCGTTCCATTTCGTAACGTTTCACCGTTTCATTGCGTTACACAGGTGGTGTTTTCACAAATTTAACTAGGTTATTCTTGTAACTTGTAGTAAAATAGTATAGTTTTCTATTCTACGCCATAACTTTGTCATGTTTTTTCATATTTACTAACTCGATGTGCCAACTTTATACCATTTTACAACTTTTTTCATCGTTTCACCGCCATCACTTTGTCAATTTTACGTGTTCTTAATGTTTACATCCCATAACTTTGTCAAGATTTTCATATTTTACTAATTCCATGTACCAACTTTGTACCATTTCACAACTTTTTCAGCGGTTCACCGCCATCACTTTGTCAATTTTACGTATTTTTAGTGTTTACATGCCATAACTTTGTCATGTTTTTCATATTTTACTATATTGCAACATTGTTGGATGGAACAACAGCAGTCATAGAGTACAATATTAAGTCACGTGATCGATTAACCGAATACGTATCCGGCAGATGACTCCACCTGTTCTTTCACCTAGTGTATAATTCATCACCTATCCGCGAGGGGACGCTACATAACCCCTAACGCCATTTTGACGTCATTTAAAAAATAAGACACACGAATTTTGATAGTATTAGTTCGTGAATTGTCCGTAGGGGGGGGGGGCATTTATACACGACCTATCCGCCAGATGGCGCCTCTTTAAAAATAAGCCGCACGAATTTTAACACTACTAGTTCGTGACTTGTCCACCAGGCGGCGCCACTAATGCATGATATATCCGCCTGATGGCGCCACTAGTACATGACCTATCCGCCAGAGGGCGACACTGGTTCATGACCTATCCGCTTGGTGGCGACACTTGACCTTTGACTTGTCACGTGACATTTGACCTTCCACCTCCCCCCCGGGGCAATTCCCCCGCGGCGCGGCGCGGCAACCATCCCTTGATAAGCACCTACTATACTACTCCCATAGTTGCACAGTAGCATATTACACCAACCCGCCATTAATAAATGATATGAGAATGTTTAACTCAAAATCCTGAACTGCTGGAATAAATATGACTTCCGATCTGGAACCAGCATATTGGATTTAATCTAAATTGATTCCGCTAGCATAAGTTGTGGTATTGCGAAATCGACGAAATCGACGAAATCGACGAAATCGACGAAATCGACGAAATCGACTAAGTACAAGAAACCAACATGAAATCCACTAAAACGACTGAGTCCTACGAGAAATCTGTACGTTATTACATTATCAGGCGAAAGTTATTACATTATCAGGCAAGAGGAGTTTATTACATTATCGGTTGAAAATTATTACATTATCGGTTAGCAAGTTTATTACATTATCGGTTGATGTTATTACATTATGAGGCGGTTATTACATTATCGGTTGATTTTATTACATTATCGGGCAGTTATTACATTACCGGGCGATTATTACATTATCGGTTGTAACAAACGGACGTTGGGGTCACAGTGCAGAGAAATAAAGAAACTCTACTTTGAATTACGTAACATGCAATTCTGTAAAATAATGCATCTGCAGGTGGGCTCCCGCTGGCTCCACACTGTACACTGTGCGTAGACCACGACGTCGATTTTTTTGGGGCTAAACTGGTCCATCGACATTCCATTGTGGGCGACGCCACACGGTCATGGTAGCCGAGCGCTGGTAACGGGGCATTGATTGATCGTTATCGCTGGAGGGACAACGCGTGTGAGGTAAGTAAGTACTCATTGATTTATCTATCTATCTATCTATCTATCTATATATATGTATATATATATATATGTGTATATATATATATATATATATATATATATATATATATATATATATATGTGTGTGTGTATATATTTATATATATATATATATATACAATATATATATATATATATATATATATATATATATATATATATATATATATATATATATATATATATATATATATACATATATATACATATATATATATACATTATATAGATGTAAATAAAATTGGACCATATGTATAACTCGTAATCCTGACCAGCTGGAACTAATCGAGCATCATATTTTGAATCATCACACTCGGTTTAACTTAAAACAGTACGCTTATCCCATTCGCTAATTTTGCAGAAATGCGAAACAGATGAAACAGACAAAATGGATAAGGTGCAAGATACCTCGTTTACCTTTGTCATTTCCATTACCCAGATGTTTTTTTCTGGCAGGGTATGTTATGTTCAACATATGTGTTTTCATCTTTGTGTGTGCGGCTGTAAGCTTGTTCCTTATAACCTTAAAAAAGTTAGATCTACGAACCATCCACGTGGGCCAACAAGATCACATGCACAATATCAGTCGATATATGCAAAGTAGACATTGGTAGACAGAAAGGACTGGGGTAATATGAATGGGAGTGGGACTACTACAGGGTAAATGCTTCGCAGCTAAAACACGTATGAGACACGAGTTAAAGTAAGGAGACAAGCCCCCCCCCCCCCCCCCACCTCTCTTTTAAGACACTGTACTTTTACTACGTTTTATTGTAGCGCGTAATAGATGGCGTGCTGGTAAATTTTAGTTAATAATTTAGGTCAGTTAACTGGAAGATTTGATTAATGATACGTATTGATATGGATTCTTACAAAATGTTAGGTCAAAAATACGGACTGCCATCCCAAAAATGTGGCAAGTCTGGTTATGCCTGCTAGCAATCACACGAGTATGGCGCGCGTGGACGAGCGGCGTCGTTCATATGTTGCGCATGCGTTATAGTGATGCCGGTGGATGGCATCTCTTTTGGCGAGTGTAGCTTCGTTCTGAGTCGTTCAAATGCATGCAGTCTATGCTGTAAGAGAGCAGTGAAAGTCCTTTTAACGCCAGTCAAAGAAATCGCTCCCCGCTCCGGTCATGTGATATAATGATTTTGGGTGATTTCAGCCACACGCTGCTCGTGTTACATGCAATATTTAGGATGCGAATGGGTCATTTTAGGATTCCAACCAGTCGTGAATCCGTCTTCAAATTGTAGCTGTATGTCACGCTGTTCCCACGGCTGACGCAGTAGCGACTGGTGAAGTCAGTTTGTTATTATAATGTTATAGTTCGACGTTTCTGACTTCCACATTTTGCGGAGACGATCAGTGGGTACATTTGCGCAACACAACGACGTACCCAGGCTTGCGAGGATGACCACAGCTGGTGACGGAATTCAATAAAGTAATAGAACAACAACATGGTAACAAACCCGTGTCACAGTAAAAGTACTGTTAGACCGCCTCGCTTCACTGATCACACGGCCAATTACTGTACGGCCCAACACCCCGTGGCGCACAATTCAACTGTTACACGCTAAGTCAAGGTTGAGGCAAGCGGGGCGGAAGTGGAGATTGACAAAGACAAATTGCGTAATCGAGGTGTCCCTGTTGTACTTATACGTATCCTGTTGTACTGGTACTGAACTCAAACATTCTGTATAAAATGGGGTTCTACAACATCAGACTTTTTAATGGTTCGAATGGTGTTCGACAAGGTGGGATTTTGTCCCCATATTTCGTTATCGTATACATTGAAATGATTGATGATTTGAGCAATATGCTAAATAGTGCTGGTATAAGTTGTCACATACACAATGATGCACTAATCATGTGTTCTATGCTGATGACATGTGTGTTATTGCTCCCAGTCCTAGCGGGCTTCAGGGTTTGCTGAATATATATGCAAAGTTTGGCTTGGAAAATGATGCTGAATATAACCCTATCAAGTCGCTATGTATGGTCTTCAAACCACGTGGTTTTAACCTGAAATGTCCAGATATATATATATATATATATATATATATATATATATATATATATATATATATATATATATATATATATATATATATATATATATATATATATATATATATATATATATGAACGTAAACGAGCTTGCATTATTTTGTTAAAGAATCAAAATATTTAGGTGTGATAATATGCAATGACCTGAAAGATGACGGTGATATTTTGAGACATCTACGTAATTTGTATGTTAGGTCTAATAGCATTATCAGACAATTTCACCGCTGTTCCGTGGGTGTTAAACTACATCTGTTTCATGCATATTGTTGTACAACTTATTGTTGCCAATTGTGGGTTAACTTTAATAAGGGCTCTTATTTAAAAGCTAAAGTTGCCTACATCAATATGCATAGACGGATTTTGGGATATAGCCGACGGGACAGCGTGAGTGGCATGTTTGCTAATAATGATATTGATACATTTGACGCCCTATTGCGTAAGAACATTTTTGGGTTTAAAAAACGCATTTTTAACATAAATAATGACTTGATTAGGGTTATGTACAATTGCTTTGAAATAGTAAGTGGCCCAATGTGGATTAGCTGGGCCAATTCGTTGAACACAGTAAATCTGTAAGATAGTCATCATGTCTCGCATATAACTTTATTATTATTATTTATTAATATATATATGTTTAAAGTCAGTAAGTTGTTTAAATAACTTACTTTTCAAACGGTGTTTATTTACATGAATTAATTGCATATTTATTATACAATCACATCCTGCACATTGCTCATTATTTTATCTGTTTTTCTACAATTTTACATTTATCTAACTTTTAACCTTAAATTATTTATTTTTTATCTATTCATTTTTTTAACATATTTGATCTGTTATAGGCTACTTAGATGTGTTAATGTATGTACGGTTTGAGCATTTTTACAAAAACAATTGTTTTTAATAATGATTATCTCTTGGTATTGTAAAATAATTAAAAGTTCATATATAACTATATGTGCTCCTATATTCAACTGAGAAAAAATAGAATGTAATCTGTGACGATATTTAAACAAATTGTGGTTTTACCTAATTAAGTTTCAACGGTTTAACGGCAGCGTGATGGTGGCGCCATATGACGAAATTTACTGTAGAATTAATGACACGACGAGGAAAGCGCATTATTTACTTCCCATTTCAGGCATTATAATAATAATTATTATTTTGATCATGTGACGAGTGCATACGCGTAGTGCAGGTATAGTAGATAAACCATGCGAAGTTTGGTCACCGTAGGTGATCATTTTGGTGGGGTTTTTCGAGGTGTGCGCCAAAACTGCAAAATTTCAAGTACCCATTTCAATTTTCAGTCTATAAAAAAGTCTACATATTTGATTTCGGTCTATAAAAAACACGTTCCGGTATTTCCGTGGGCCTGTAGGCGTAGCTGCATGGTCTTCATAGGTCTAAGGCACGTGCCTATACTTACAGTGCTTACTGGTTAATCCGCCACTGTTGTGGTAGGGTGTAAGCTATAGTATAAAATAAGTAAAAGTCACAGTCACAGGTCAGCGTTTGAAGCTTTGTCCGCCTTTGAGCGTTCGCTTTTGCGATAGGCAGTGGCTACGCGTACGTGAGCCGTACGTTTAGGCCATCAGTCTAAAAGTACGGCATTCATTCTGCGTATGCGTATATGCTATTATTTTCAGTTACGTGAGCTCTATTTTTAGCATCTTTGTCTAATATGCGCATGATTTCCATACGTGAGCCTTATCTTTAGTAGCTATCAATTCCAAAAGTACATGAAAACTGCATGTTATATTATATAAGCTCTACTGCCGTATCTTTAGCACTCAGATCTAAAAGTAGGCAGGTGCCTAGGTGAATTTTTTTCACGCGTGCATTCCGTATTTTTAGCAAACAAATCTAAAAGTATGTGAGTTTTTCCGCGCTTGCATGTCGATGTACGTACGAACGGTAGCTCTTTTGGCACTCAGTTTCTAAATATACGTGAGTTTTTGTTCCTTTTATTTTGTTCGCAAGTTGACATATCGATAACATCGTTCCCTCGTGTAATTCCGCCATATCGATGCGACGAGACGGACGCAACATCCATGCGCAGAATAAAAAATTGATGTGCGCGCATCCTCACGTACGGTTAGGCCACGGGTCTAAAGATACGGCTCACGTACGCCTAGACACTGGTGGCGCGGCACATATCACTACTATAGTGTCACTAGTATTCGTACACAACACGGTGACAGTTTCGTCGGTGTCATCTTAGCTCGGTCACCTCTGTGTGTTTGAAGTTCAGCTAAGTCGCAAATTCATTTTTATATGCGAACGAATTTTATACGAGCATCCTATCTAGATTATACGTCTAGGCTAGCATCGTCATAGTATGCCTACCCATAAACTTCGGGCGGCACAACATGTCTTCAAGGCAAGACGTCTTTATGGAGTATTACTGTTGTTGTTATCATGTGATAGCACGTGATATTTTGCGTCGTCTAATTAGTCTGCCTAAATTGACTGTTAGGTATGTTTGTTATATTTATTTAACTACATTTACGTATTTAGTAATATGAATGAGCATATCCTGTGTTGATTTAATTTAGGCACTTATGCAGAAATCGGACCCACCTAAATTTTGCCATTATAACTGTATTTTTGCCAACATTTGATACTTGATTTTGTATTCAATCCATTATAATCATCTTGGCTTTCTTGCGCATATTTATGTTTTATAAACAGCGCGTCTTGGCAGACTTTTGAGGTCGAAAAGACAGCGCGATTTGTGCCAGTCGCAAGCGCAGCGGTGCATGCGTCACTGCGCTGTGCACATGGAATGAGCGATAAACAGTTTGTTTATGCCGACCGCGCGCCTTGATTTATACCAACTTTATAGTCGTAATAATTAAGACATATATATGGCCGATTTTATCCACATTAACGTTAAATCAATGTAGGCGGTGGCCTCAGGCCCCGGTCCGGCTAACAGCGTGAAGTTTGTAGAATATCAAAATTGGCTCCACTTGCAGCCATTTAAAACTAAATTTTTAGCAAAAAGGTTTTAGTTTCAATCAATGTATCGTGGACTTGGACCTTGGATCATAAATAAATTAGGAAGAGTCATGCTCAAAGTAAAAATGGCCCAGCCGATGGCATGACTGAGTCAGATACTGCATTGGTCCATGAAAGACCCCAGCAAACAACGACGGTTGATTTCACATGTTCTGTAAGTGTATTCACGAGTTCAACTGGCTGAATTCACGTGTTTACGTACGTGACTTCACCGGATTCTGTGAAAAAAAATGGTGTGTCGATACGTGTTTACCGTGAAATCACGAGCTTTTCACGTGATGACACAAACACACCAGTGAAACCATACCAGTTCTGACCCGGTACGACTCTTGTCAAACTCGTTCAAAACTCGTGACAATAGGTAGAACATGTGTATTCACGTGAATACACATAAAAACACATACTGGTGGAGCAGTACCAATTATGAACCAGTATGACACGTGCCAACTGATTAAGAAATGGTTCTTTGTTTGCTGGGACTGGTCCTGAGATGAGTCAGCCCTTCGGCCAGGCTCAGCTCGCAACATTGACTTAGACTTAGAAATGGGTATAAGTTTACTTAAATGAACCAAATGAGATCAAATCGGCAATTAGTTAACAGATTATTATGGCTTTTTCAAACTGGTTTTTACAATCTTCTTGAAGTGTATGTGTTTGGTCTTTTGGAATGTCTTTCTAAATCACTTCCGATACAGAGAAGGCTGATATTATTTTTATGGTGGTTTTTTAGACCAATAAACAAGCTGATGTCACAGCTCCGCATAGGCCATAGCTAATGCATCCCATAGGCATCTGAAATGCAAAGGTGTACAATGCGAAGTCTGATTTTTTTTTAATCCCGTAATATTCTGTAAATTTAAACATTAGAAAAATTTAAATCTGCATTGCCAAGAATAAAATGATATCCCCAGATATTTGGGGATATGTATGGAAAAACATCCACACATGGACATGGTAATGTATTGACATTACTGGTTAAGTAAAAAAAAATTATTGACTGAAATTGTGTTGACTTGAAATAAAAAATTATAAGATGCACATTATACAGGCAGCATTTCAGCTGACAAAATATATTTCAAATATAAAATTACAATTAATCATGCAACAGTGGACAAACTTAGCGATATGCCACTCTCATGAGAGGGCTAATATGTGTTCACTAACTTAACTTCATCGGGAAACGTCAACAAAATATTTCTTTATAACTGCTGTGTTTGGTATGAAACGCCAGGGTTGCCTGAAAGGTAGTTGATATTATTAGTCAAATCCTGCTTTGTAGCATTATATATATATATATATATATATATATATATATATATATATAATTTTATATATATATATATATATCCAATATTCATGTTGTAGTATTACTAGAAATAAAGAAGCCGGCATGGAAACTGCAAGTGGCCTTGATTGTCAACATGGAGACACCAGGGAAGCTGACTATGATCAGGTAAAGTAACACATTAAATACGGCATAAATACAAGTCATAGTATTTCTTACAGTAAGAGACAAGTAAACTGTAAGAAATACAATCTCACCATTTTTGTTGCGAAATCATTGCATAATTGGATGTATTGTTACAGTGCATAGCTGGTGCTTATAATTATGTTAATTGTTTTTGTAACAACTGACTGATTTTTCAATCTGGTGTGATTTCTTTGATCTGAATTAGATTACCTCTTTGTAATGTCAGTATGTGGCCTTGTGACATTTAACTTGCGTTCAGTGCTGTAATTTCTCTCTCACCTTAGAATAGAATCAATTATCTCATTATTCAACGACATCAAAGATTTCTATGAGCATACCTGGGCGGGCATTATCTACCTGAGTGTCATCCAGAAATATGGACATCTGTATTCATTACTGTAACTGTAGCTTGGTGTCTTACAGTGTCAATACACCACAGTATACAAGTAATATCTTTGCTTACATTAGCTACTTTTTTACTTAGACTTTGTTTAAGTAGGTCTAAGAAATGTTTTCGTGATTTACTGCACACAATGATTCAGAAAGTTATTTCTGTATTTAATCAAGTATAGATTGCCCACACATGCACACAGTTTGAAGAAGTATTCCTGTCAACATATGTAATCATGTGTTCATACTGATAGAATGACGTAGTTGTCTAGAATCTAGTTAAAAGCACCACAATGACAATTTTAGATGCCCAGTTTTTAACAGATCTGATCCAGGGTTGTTTTACCAGCTCATGTAGAACTGGTAACTTTTTACATGATCAGTTAAATAATTCTTACCGCTTACAGTCACAATTAGGCAGACAAGGTCAGGACTGGGTTCCCTGGTACCAGACGAACCTGTAGAACCACAAACAACCTTTGTCAATATGCAACAGAACATAAAACTACTGGTGGTTAATTATTTAGTGGTTTGTTTCTTAGAAATGTTTGCATTGCGCACTGTTTTGACAAGCTCACCCCGTTGAATTTGTAAGTAGCGGCAGTAACCCATGTGCACTGTGTACGAATCCAGGACAAAAAAACCCCTCTGGACAAAACCCCCTTGGACAAAACCCCCTCCATACATAACTCCATCAGGACATAAGCTCCTTCCGGACATAAACCCCTTGGACAAAACCGCCTGATCATAGATAGCCTCAAGAATTATCAAAATAATTACACTTAACTTGGTTTGGCAAGTAGTGCATACTATATATACAAATGTAACCCTGATATGCGAAATATTTCATGTGGCATACCACAGGGTTCAATATTGGGCCCCAAACCATTTATTCTATATATTAATGAGGGTCAGTCCCACGGGTAATTTTGGAGGGGAGTAAGGGACTTGTTGTACTACTGAGTAATATAAACAGACATGGGAACCCTGCCAGTCCCTGACCCTGTCTGCCCTGGGTAGGCAGTAGCTTCACAACAAGTCCCAAGTACAGTAGGCTTGAGTACTGTAGGAGCCATTCCACCAAGGGCTGGTGATTATATCCCTGAGAGAATGTAATGTTTCTCTGTGCTGAAGTGTTATTTTATTTACAACACAGGACGGCAATATTATTTTATTGACACTGATATTGGCCGTTCTTTTCGCTCGCGAACACGTTCTGTCCTCCAGACGCCACAAGGAAGGACCAAGTGGTATGTTTTATTTATAGAAGTAGGCCAAGGTGAAACTATCCTGCAAATATTGTGGACAAAAACTATTAAAAAATATGAACTTAGGTTCCAGTTAGGATGAAATGTTGTACTACTTACTATTGTAAAGTTACCGTTACATGCATAAGCTTAAAATTGTGCAATTTTTTCCTGTTAAATTTGTAAAGTACATGTACAGTATTATGTGTGATGTTTGTGGTTACAGATTCTACTGCAGCCTTACAGATACATTGTACAAGTTCCTGGAAAGGAAGTTAGAACTAAACTCGCTGAGGTATGAATTATTTAATATCCATGGAATCCATGCAATGTATATGATTATAAATGTTTCTTTTATATTAAAATGTTTAGTTTAATAAAAAATCAATGGTTTAGACCACTTAAAAATTAAGCTGCAATATCATCATCATCATTATGCAGCCGTTGCGATCATTGGTTGGGCGAAGGCCTCAGCATGCTGTTTCCAGATATCTTGTGCTGTCTATGCTCTGTCAGATGGTGCCCTTCATGTACTCATCTAGTTAATCATGTCTATGACCATTGTAGATACTTTTTAGAAAGATAGACATCCATACAGACAGATCATTTTATTTTCATATCATTCTTAGTATTCACTATGTTTAATCATGTCTATGACTGGTATATAGAGAGATAGATAATTTTGTTTCATTAAATAACGTTCTTCGCATACACTAATTTCTTAATCACATCTATGATATTAGTAGATAGATAGATAGACAGACAGATAGATAATAGTTTTGATGGCCGATGCATTTATGCATCAATTACATTAATCATGCAGCGTGTATAAAAACATCTCAAAAAGAATTAAAAAAATATTTAATAATAATAATAATAAATAATCATAACATGCATGAAACAGATAACAATTATATATAAGTTATTATCTGACCTTCAACAAGAACAACTTTAGAACTGGACTTAGAGGAAGAGCTCTTCTAAACATTTCCAAATTATTATTTTCATCTTTTTATTTTCCAGAATCAAACTAATATATTAGTCCTGTTCAGCAATCATAGATGAGATCAAAACAACATTCCTGAAGTACCATACATTTATCAAATAAATACAATCCTATAGAGTGTGCATTTTCAAAATGTGTTATTGCTGTTCCTGTTTCTGCCGTGTTAGGCGTTTGACCACTGGCTTCATGTGCCAACATGCAAGTTACACATCATAGGAGAAGTGACCCGCATGCTTCACAACGCCAGCCTCTTGTGAGTACCACTTCAGTAATGCTCCTGTGGAACGGATGACCGTGGAAACAAATAATTGCACTTTATTATGTTATTCTTCTTTGTAAACTATGATTTTATAAATATCTTTTAAGCATTTGAATAAGTTTGAATATCCAGCACCACATTTTCAGGCAGTCATTTATGACTGCCCGGAAAAAAGTGTAACATCTGTATTTTGGTTGAAATTCCCTGTTGAAAATTTTTGAAATTCTCAAATTTTTGGCTCTGACCTGACATTAGAAATGTTAATTAGTTATTAGCGGTTTTAGACATGGTTTGTTGCTCTAGCTCACTTTGTTGCGACAGTGAACACCTGGTTATATACAGTGCTGGGTACTGGTGTAG
Source organism: Oasisia sp. SBJ-2009 (assembly GCA_964017155.1). Lineage (NCBI taxonomy): Eukaryota > Metazoa > Annelida > Polychaeta > Sabellida > Siboglinidae > Oasisia > Oasisia sp. SBJ-2009. The sequence goes on from OZ024858.1 coordinate 8,350,335, forward strand.
TGTGTTTGAGTAGTTTATGCAGTAATGCTGAATTGTTCCCAGAGTAGTCCAGATGGTGTAGGTTGAACTGGTGTCTGAGGGCATAAAGACTGGCGTGTAACACACTTTGAGCAGCCATAATGCCTGACCCAGCTACTGTGCTGTATAAGAACTTTGTTGTTTTCGTAGGATTGACGACATTGAAGACAATTCGATCTTGCGTCGTGGCGTACCAGGTGAGGAAGTCTGGTGATTCAGTGACAGGTAGCACAGGTAGCACAGGTGTAGGGTGAGAGGTAACAGTACACTCCACGAGCTCACAATGTATTGGAATATTATAGCATGTCAAGAAGTACCAGTAAATAACGTCTTTTTATAAATTTAACTTCCGTTTACCATTACGTAATTCCGCAATCGTTTTAAAACTTACCTCTGTAACTTTGCTGAGCTCGCATTGGCTTGGTTAACACAGGTGCACAAACTACTACCTGGCTGTAGGTTTATTTATGTGACTCATGTATATATGCAGATAGTCTGCATGGCTGAATACTTTGCTACAAAGTTGATTTTGTGTTGGAAGGAACATATTGTGGGAGTTACCAGTTCGCAGCACTGCTCTGGCACACACCAGTTGACACCGATGACAGTATGTATAACCCCAGCCACACCCACACTGTTGGGGCCATAAGCAGGAATACTTGAAGTGCAGCGATATGCTTCAGCTGCGCAAGGTCTGAGGTCCCCCTAGAGGACTGATACCCCCTAGAGGACTGATACCCCCTAGAGGACTGATACCCCCTAGAGGACTGATACCCCCTAGAGGACTGATACCCCCTAGAGGACTGATACCCCGCTATGGATAAGATAGAAGTGACAGGCAAACCTCAACATGGGTACGCCTGCCACACGGACCACGACTATGGATGATCCGCCAGATGGGTTGTGTCATTCATTGTTCAAAGCTAACTGACCGCTGGCTATCCAGATGAGAAGTGACCACCACACGAGGCCAGCCACATGAGTTGGTGCATCAGGGACGGCTCAGTGCAGCACTGTGCAGTCTGTCGAGCTGGGTAGTGCTTAGCATAGCCACCGCATTTGACCAGGTGTGGGCATCACGCTTCAGCCGCTTGCACACGCAGTAAGCCAGCCCTGTAGATAAACTCAAACCACACCCACACCAAGGGAACCACACTAATCCACCTGATAGAAACATCTGCATTGCCTTCAGCTGACCGATGCATTGCCTTGGGTTCTAGTGGAGACATGTTAGCAGAACTGGCACCAAGTTTTTACCATTTCATCTACTGGTCGAGTAGTAATATGCATTATGACTGATGCCGATACTTGTGTTCCAGTCGCCCACCACATCTACGGAGTGGCAAGCACCATCAACGCGGCCAACTACACCTACTTCCTGGGCCTGGAGAAAGCTCTGACCCTCGACCATCCTGACATCACGACAGTCTACACAGGTACACTGTGGTATCACTATGTAGTATAGTATGACTATGTAGTACACTGTGTTGTGACTATATAGTACACTGTAGTAGTGTGACTATGTAGTACACTGTAGTATGATTATGTAGTACACTGTAGTATGACTATGTTAGTGATTATATAATAGTCTAATAGCAATACACAATTCTACACACACCAAATAGTATTGGGGATAGAACTGATGATAAACGCATAATTTATTTGGACATAATTTGACGACTGGACATGGTTGAGCACTGTGAATACGCTGATGTCACTATGACTGTGCTGTTGCCACTGTGGCTGTGCTGTTGCCACTGTGGCGGTGTTGGTGCCACTGTGGAAGTGTTGATGCCACTGTGGCTGTGTTGGTGCCACTGTGGAAGTGTTGATGCCACTGTGGCAGCATTGATGCCACTGTGGCAGTGTTGGTGCCACTGTGGCAGTGTTGGTGCCACCGTGGTTGTGTTGATGCCACTGTGGCAGTGTACATGCCACTGTGGCAGTGTTGGTGCCACTGTAGCAGTGGTGATGCCACTGTGGCAGTGTTGATGCCACTGTGGCTGTGTTGATGCCACTGTGGCAGTGTTGATGCCACTGTGGCAGTGTTGATGCCACTGTGGCTGTGTTGATGCCACTGTGGCTGTGTTGATGCCACTGTGGCAGTGTTGATGCCACTGTGGCTGTCCTGGTGCGTGTTACAGAGCAACTGTTGGAGCTGCACCGTGGCCAGGGCATGGACATCTACTGGCGAGACTCCTACACCTGCCCCACAGAGGACGAGTACAATGACATGGTCATCAAGAGTGAGTGGCCAGTCTGTCTATGTCTCTGTCACCCACAAACATCTGCCACATTGAACTGATTTGTTCTAGTGGCAGTGGCAGGCGCTACATCTGGCCAAACCCCTCCGTCGTGGCTTTTTTCAAAGTTATGTAATCTTTGTTAAACGTCTCATACCTCACTAAGCTGTCCTGTGCTGTTTGTACTGCAGTGCCCTCTGGTGCATAATATCAAACTAAGGACTTGATGGCGCCACCTGGTGTGTTTAGACCTCTTCAACTATTGTTTTATCCATTTTTTTAAGGATGGGTACTTTGTCTGGTGTAACTAATTACACCATTCATCGCATCTGATATGATGTAGCTATATCTTATAATAGTCTCACTGTAATAAAATATATTTTATAAATAATTAATCTAGCTATTCCAAGCATTACATGTTTTCTTTCATTATTGATTCAATGTTTGTATTTTATGCTTGTTAAAATAACATATTTCTACTGTATTGAAGTAAGTAACATGCATAAAAGTATAATGATATTATCAATATATTGTTTCAGAAACTGGTGGTTTGTTTGGTCTGGCTATTAGACTGATGCAACTGTTTAGTGAAAATCAAAGGTTAGTGCGCACATTCACTGAGAAATAATTCATGGAACACGTGTTTTATTTTTAAATAGCTAGCACGTGTGAGGTGTGATATGTGCGGGCGTGCGTGCATGCGTGCGTTAAATACAATACATAATTATTTAACAATTGATTATTGTTATTACCATATTGTTTATTTTTGAAAATAGTAAGAAAGCAAAAATACTGAGCAATTATATATATATATATATAATTATATATATTTGTTGTTTCTAGTCAGACTGGTACTAAATGTGTTTGTGTCACAAACATAACATCCCTGGTGTGTTTTCTTGTACCTGGTAGTACATTTTAACAGTTTTTTTTTGAGGTCATGTTAAATTTGTGTTGCATATTTTTCAGTGATTTGAAGCCTCTGCTAGACAACATGGGATTATACTTTCAAATCAGGGATGACTACGCCAACTTGCGAGCAGAAGATGTAAGCATGCAATAATTCCTGCCTTCCAGACTTTTCAAGATTTTATTAGTTTAAAAGACATTATGTTTTTCATGGTGATGATCAACCAATAAATAAATAAATATTAACATTGGGACTAGAGCTTTCTCTGTAGCAGCAGCTACTCTTTGGAATATACTTCCTTCTAGTGTTAGTGTAAGTGTTAGATCAGTTGAGAATATTTCACAATTCCACCATCATTTTAAAACATACCTTCATAACCTTGCCACCATAGCTTTGTGGCATAACAGTCCGCCTGTTGACAACTGGAATATTTATTGACTTTGCGATTGATCAGTCCTTTTGTGCCTCTGAGCCTGGTTTCCGTGGATTTAGGTGCAACAGAAGTTTTCTTATTATTATTATAATCTAATGTCTCACACTGTGTGCACAGCAGCATAGCACATTGACTCCATTTTTCTGTATTCATTTACTTGGCACTAGGCCATTTCTTGACTGATAATGCAGCACTTCTTCTGACAATGGTCCATGCAACTAGTGTTAGTGCTATCCTTAAATTTAAAATTTGTGTAGTCATTCATGTTAATTTTCTTCCATTAATTCACAACACAGTAAACATATAATTTGATATTACACAAACAAATTTTGATTGCAGTATGCTGTAAACAAAAGTTTTGCAGAAGATCTCACCGAAGGGAAATTTTCTTTCCCCACCATACATGGCATAAAGACATCACCTCCGGACAACACAGAGATCATGAGTATCCTTTTCAGTGGTCTTATCCATTGCATTGATTTTTATCAAAGGAATTATATGAAATTTATCAGGGCTATAACGTATTATATTTTAATAAAACAAATACAAATTTGAATGCGAATTTGTTTTTACCAAATCAAAATTATTTCTACTAGCTTAATTATACCTCACACAGTGGTCCGTAACATAAATGGAGTTACATACCCTTGCAATGTTATATCCCTTGTCATTTACAACATTTTAATACAGTATTCCTCCTTAAATTAACCTTATAACTGACCAGACATAATAAGTTATAACCATAAGCTGGAGTGTTGTGCAGACATAGGGTCAAATACAATTGTATTTGAAAGTATTTAAATACCTTTTTAAAGTATCTGTAACTGTATTTAACGTTTAGGAAATAAAAGTATTTCAATTTGTACTTAAGTACCTTCATAAAATATTTGACATTCTGATGAGGGGGGTTGCTAGCTAGTCCTATCCTCTTATACCTCAGCTTGGGTCAGGCAAGGCTCTCCATGGAATAGTGTCAGTACATATGTGGAAATAATTGTTGAATGTGTTATGTTTTCTCTTCATTTGTAAATACAACACAGTTCCTGAACTGGTTATCAGATATCTTAAGGCAGCGACCAAAAGATGACAACATGAAGAAGTACTGCGTATCGGTGCTGGAGAAACTAGGCTCCTTCGACTACACAATCAAGACTCTTAAAGCTCTAGAAGAGAGGTACAGTCTGGGTTTTAAGAGTCTTTGAGTGTGAAGTCAGTGAAAAACAAAGCACAAAGTTTTGACCCTAACGACAGATCAATTTCGTTTGTGTCCATGGTAAACTTATGCGTACAGTTAAAGTTATTAGTATGTGTTTGGGATAATTAACCTATGATACTAATGTAATTTAAAATTACATATATATATATATTATATATATAATATATATATACATATACATATATACACACATAAATACACACACACACACATATATATATATATATATATATATATAAGTATACCTTGAAAGAAAACTATGATAACATAGTCACATGAAATATCTTACCATTGCATCTTTAGATGACTAATATAACTGTGTATATATTCAATTTTGGCACTGTGTTATTACCATGAATTACCTGTGAATGGAAATGTATCTGTTAATTAGTTATAACACTTTTAATACTTTTGAATAGCGTGTCTTGAAAGTTGAAAACCCCTCCGCCAAGTTGCAACTGTATTTAAAATGTGCATTTATTTGTAACCGTAACCTGAGTTTACATTTAAACACCCTCCAGGTTGCTGGTACAAATAGAAGAACTGGGTGGAAACCCACATTTGGTCGCTCTCATTGGTGAACTCAAGAAGATCTACACGCCCTCAGCCAAATGAGGAAGATCAACACGACCTTCAGTTTGAGAGTGGTCAAGACTGCTGTGGCTGTACCATGAAAGCAAAGTTCATTTTAATGATTGTTGTAATTTAGGTATAATTATTATTATTATGCAAAGAGAGGAATGTTGATAGCATTCCAGCTACAAAGTTTTTCACAGTCTGTGTGTTTGACTTGTTTCACGTGAATGATTCAAAGTACTGTGTGATCTCCAGTCAGTATTTGTATACTGGCACCTCACTGTCACACTTTTATTTACAAGTCATTCTAAAGTGTAGTTTATTTTATGGTTGAACAATGTTTACAATTACGATATAATCATATTATAGTAGAAGCAGAACACATTTAATGCCAAACTGAGATTTGTAATGATTTATATGTGTCGATAAGAATTATAGTCGCAATGCCCCACTGCCTGAATGCTCCACGACCGGGATGCCCCAAACCTAGTCGCAATGCCCCAACCGCGAAGTCGCAATGCCCCACTTTTGGACGGAATGCCCCAGTGATTTTATTATTATCATAACATGTTAAAACATTACATTTTATTATTGTCAAACTTATGTATATAATACAATAATAGACATTATAACATTACATAAGTAAATGTATAATGAATAAAAAATACGTTTCGTTGACTATCTGTACATTATTGAAAGTATAACTGAATTTATGTTTTGTCTCCGTATATTTCTCCGTATATGTTTCATCTTTGTGCGATTTGTCAAACCTATCATGAAAATTAATATCGATTACAACAAATAGTATTTATAGTATTCACCTTTTTCCCGACTTTATCCCAACCACTACTAATCCCTGTAATCGAAACACTGCGATGGAACGAAAAACTGTAACAAAAAAGATGTTACTATTATATAAAATGTTATATATATATTGCCGGACGAAACAAGTACAACTGGAACGCATTCAATAATGTAACAAAAAGATGTTAGTATTATATAAAATATGTTATATATATATTGCCGCAAGATTCAATAATGTAATAAAAAAAGATGTTAGTATTATATAAAATATTTTATATATATATACATATATATATATATTGCTGCAAGAAACAAGTGCAAATGGAACGCATTCAGTAATCTAACAATTCTTTTTAGTATTATATAATATATATATATATATATAAACGACTACCAAGAAAGTGGGGCATTCCGTCCAAAAGTGGGGCATTGCGACTTCGCGGTTGGGGCATTGAGATTGGGGCATTGCGACTGGGGCATTCAGGCAGTGGGGCATTCCGACCACATTCCGTCGATAAATATTTTGAGTACAGCTGTATTTAGATCTGAGATGTGTGAAGAATCTCGCATTGACAAAGTTGTTTTACATTCCAGTCCCTTATTATTTCTTGTCTGTATAAACAATGCTTTCTTGCAAATAACTATGTATTATATATGCAGATGACACCAATATCTTTATCCAAAAGTATGATTTGCAACTAATGGAACATGATTGAACAATAAAAATTAAAATTAAGAACAATTGAACAAAACAACATTGTTTAACCTAGATTGTCGCTTTACTTAGTGTGACATAGTATGGGGAAGAGCACCAATGATATTTTATTTAAATTCATTTATTGCAGAAAACAGTTACATATAATTCATTTTTTTAACATGCACATTTATCAACTATACAAATATGTAAATTGTACATTAACGTACACAAATTAGGTGTTAACATAAAAACATACTAAATGATGGGACAGCTAACTTGCTATTAACACACCATCACGTCATCTAGTAATGACAGACATATCAAATCATTGACATCATGTTGCTGAGAAAATCATATCAAATAAGTTCAAATATTAATTTTGTGTACAGCCAAGAATGGAAGGAACTAAAAAAACTGACTTTGTTGCCGGTCTGTGTATGGCATGTATTTTCTTCTTCCGGATATCGCCTTGACTCAACATGCTGAGGATACAAGCAGGCGAACAGGAAAAATCAGGGTTTTTTTTTTTCGTTTTGGGTGCAATGCAATCAATGCAATGTATGAAGACAGTAATTAGTGCATGTAACCAGTAATGCGTGCAAAAGAAAAAGTTATATCTAAATAGTGGAATAATGCATAGTCTGAATATTGCTTTAAAGGAATCAAGGTATTAAGGCTGTTTTATTTACAATATGTTGAGGGAGAGAGTTCCAAAGTCGAATGGTACTTAGGGAAAAAAGAATACAAGTGGTAATTACATCTGGAGTGAGGGATAAGGTAGAACAAGAAATGTTGCTTTCTAGTAATTGTGTTTACAGGAATGAGATATTTATTTGCTGGTATACCCACTAGGCCATTTGCTATTTTGTATATCATGCATAGTTGTGCGTCATTTCTTTGGTTTGATCAGATCTCCTAATGACTGCAGCATAGTGGTTACACTGGATGTATTATAGTATATATATATATATGGCAGACATCGAGCTGCGCAGTGTTGAATCATTTCTAGTTTGTTTATTTGTGTTTTTATTTGGATTGACGAGACTGAGATTTCTGCAGAGGAAGCCTAATGATCTATTAGCTTTTAAAGAGATGCTATTTATGTTATTTTTTTGTCCATTTATCCTGGAGTGCAGCTGTGTTTGTCTTAGGCTTAAGAGCTATGTCTCGTCATAGTGAAACGTTTACATTTTAGGGAAATGTGCTGTTGTATGATTATTGAAATAAAACTGGAATTGGTGCTTGTTGTTCTGATGCTTGTTGGTTTCTTTGTGCCATCGTGCCCCGTGATCTCCACCACACAAAAATGCACAAATCAATAGCTGGATGGTTTTGTGTCGCATGTTACACAGGCGACTTCAGCAAAATCCACAAAAATGTAATTAGGTCAGTTGCAGTGAGCAATTAGTGGTATTGGTAAAACAGAATTGTCCTCAGTACAGTTAACTCTACAACAGAGTGGCTATATGTCCGGATACGGTTGAATAGCCTGGAGGACAGATACGTCTGGATATGGGCAAATAGTTTAGGTCGGTACTATTTGTCTGGATATATTTCTCAAGGGAGTTCAATTCAAATTCGCACTAGCGGCATAATTGAGATGGACAAACTTGTGGCTGGACGTGAGTTAGCATATTTTAAAAGTTTATTGGCAGCTGTTTCGCAATTTGAAATAGCAACCGGGTACAGTGAAAGATCGAGACAGCAGGAGGTTCGAGGAAGATTTCGTACTGCAAGAATTAAATTATTGATTTCATATATGTATGTATATATTATATATACACATATATGTATATAATATATTATAGTTTATATACGTTATTTGAAGATATTATTAAATTAATTTATTTATAATTTCCCTTAGAACATTTCCATTGTGATTTAATAACTGTTGTTCAGGTAAGCTTATTTTTTAACTAGGCATATTATTGGTGATATATTTTTCATACTTTTAAAGTAGGTCTCATTTAGCATTTTAAAAAATATTTTATTGCAGTACACCGATTCGGATTGAAATAATTAACCGGTACTAAATTTGGCTTGTCGCGTGTTAAACAATTACTCCATCTACCGGAATTTGTTGAAACAGACAAAGTGAAGTGATATTTAGCGTGGCTTCAGATTTGCTCTAGCCAAATAATTTTGGGATTTCTTTGAATTGAAGCGAGATATAAACACATATTAGTCGTCATAGATTCGCTATCATATTTTATAGAAACGCCAGATAACCTACATACATTCTGCACTTTCTGTTTGTATAAATGGTGCGTACCGTTGTGCTTGCATGTACTTCGTAATGCAACAATTTATAGAAGGCGTTCCGTCGGTCTGTAGGTGGACTTCACGGTATTCACAGCCAGGCACAGCTGCGGACTCGGGGACTCAGGGTAGCTTGACGCTATCGCCGCTTGCACTAAATAAGTCCTAATCTTGGACCCCCACACCGTCTAAGGACTAGCAGTCAGAGACAACTTGTCAAGAGCTTTGTCTTAGATTCAAGCTGAGGTTTAGCATAGGCTTTCCAGTTCGGTCCAGCTGTATAGTGTATAAAGATTAAAATTATATACTAAAGTCTAAACGACACCAACTTATGTTCTACTCTCTTTGAGTTTTACTCCTGTAATCTGGAACGATCTCAAGTTCGTCCAAAATCTGATACCTGCCTGGCTGCATCCTTGCGTGCCAGGAATCGCTGCGACTGATTACATCAACTGGTACCAGGTCTTTTCGGGTTCCCGCTCTTTTCAACCCCTGGCACATCCCTTTCAAAAACACCTCTTAACATCATGCAGTGAAATCGCCCATGAGGAGTCGTGGGCCTCCGGTCTGACCAGTCATGTGATATAATATTTGGGGTGATTTCAGCCATGCTTTGCTTGTGTTTCATGCAATGTTTAACATGTGAACGAGTCATTATATTAGGATTCTCACCAGTCATATATACATCTTCAAATTGGGGCAGGTATTTGTGTTGTTCCTACAGCTGACACATGTGACTGATGAAGTCAGTTGGACATTTTTCTATAATTCAACTCTGCACACTCCCCGGCTTTACGGAGATGATCGGCCAAGGGTAGTATTGACCACTGGCTGAGCTAGTGCCATTGTATCTTATCTAAAGACAAAGATTGAGTGGAACTTTCAGACTGAGTAATTCCTATTTTGAAGCACCATTGCCCCAGAGGTATCTAGGAGTGGAAATAAAAAGAAATCTGAAGTTTGACGTGCACGCCAATAGCATTTTTTGACGGGGATCCTGAAACATGGTTTTCTGCATTGGGACCATCACAGATGTGCATCAGCAATTAAAGGAAGCACATAAAAGAAATAAGACTGATCAAACCCACAACACCCTGGAGTATGTTAGCATTTAGCAAAATTTGGAAACATGCAGAAATCCACAAATTGGCTAAATATACTCCAACGAAGAGTAGCATGCTTTGGAACTATTATCTAATACTACTAATAGTAACAAATGTAGGTATGAATCTTGAGGTGCCCTGTGTACAGGCACCCTCTACACAGGGCGCTGCATTTGTTGTATAAATCAAATTATTACACGAATACCATGCATCTATGCTATCCTATGACACAGTTATCAGGAAGATGTGCACATGTGAATTCCACTGACCAGCCAGCTAACTTTCACCTGATTCACAGGGAGCTAAAACACTTTCTTGTGTTGGTGCAGTTGTAGGGTGACCAGTGACCTCTCACCATGGCTGAAGTGACAGACTGGAAGAAACTGACCATACCACTGTTGAAGCAGGAACTAGCCAGCCGTAGTCTTGATGTGAAGGGGAGAAAAAGTGATCTTGTGAGTCGACTGGAGCAGAGTGACCTTGGTAAGCGTTCAGCCATTTCTTTTGTGTTTGCATGACCGAGCAGCATAGTGCATCATTAGAATAATTTTATAGTAGACTGGTCAGTGTTTGTAGAAAGTACTGTTTGATATTCATTGTTCTCATCGTAAATTATCACACCGACAAATTCCGGGTAGACATCATCCATTTACATGTAGTCTGCTACTGCTAGTAAAAAGAAATAATGTCTCCCTTAGATATATCAGTTGGAGAATAAAGGCTATAATTTAATAAGATAAGATTTAACAGGATTGTCATCCAGAACAAAACCTCTAAATTTCAAGTAGACAATGAAACCTTTGGCTTACAAAACATCCAATCTTTTTGCATAGTTGTGTGTAACCCAACTTCTCATTTGTTTATCAGACACTATATTGGCCGTAGTTATTTTTCTAGACATTTTTTTATTGGTAACAACAGTTGTGCTAGCCTTATTCAAAATAACTGCTAGCGATTACAGTTGTCAGAATTCCGAGCAGTGTCAGGGGATTATTATAGAAATATTGATAACATTTTCTTGCCCAGCATTTGGAGGTGACCCTGGTGCAGCTGAGGAAGACATTGAAGATAGTGAACTAGACACAACAGGTATTTATTTATTTGCTTCTGTGTTTGATTATTTTATATCCAAGATAACAATCTTAGAAACTGGCAGCGAAAAGACATATCAGATACTTTCATTAAAACAGGAATCTTTATCAACTGTCTCGTATTTTGTTATCGATGGAGGCAAGTAAGCTGCAGTTCTCCCCAGATAAAGCACCTTTATAATAAAAAAGATTCCGGTAAACAAATGGTGATATATCTATATATATATATATATATATATATATATATATATATATATATTGGTAGTTGTATTTATATTATAATTAATTCAGAATATATAACAATTAAAATGAAAAATTATTAATTGTAAATTAAAAATAATAAAATATATTGTATAATAAAAATGTAATCTGCAACATGCATGCGCCGATAAACTGACAGATGTATTTGTTTGAACACCAGGGGAAGATGTCGATGAAGGTGGTGATGAATCGGAAATTATATCGGAAGAAAACAATGAAGAGGAGGAGGAAGCTAAAGAACTGGATGGGCAGGAAGCCGATACAGATGAGTGTTTGCTGGAGGAAGGGAATGCAGAGGAAGGGGATACGGACGAGTTGATACTGGATGAAGGGGTTACAGAGGAGTCACTGCTGGAGGAAAACGGGGCTGATGTCTCCCAGTCGGAGGAGCAGAACAAGGGAGTGTCCTCGCATGTAGAGGACACAGACAGACAGAATGAAGAGTCATTTGAGAAGAAGGATGCAGAAATGGAGACCTTGACTGAGGTGGGAAAGGATGAATCGGTTGATACGGAGGTCACTGAAGGGGAGCAGAAAGAGGGCAAGTCATCAAGTAGAGAGGTCTTGGATGGAGAATCCAGGGAGAGGTCAGTGAACGGTGATGATGATAATGACATGGAACTGGACGAGGAGGAGGAACGGGAGGCTGAGGAGGAGGGTGGGAAGAAGAAAGGTTTGTCGAGTCTTTTATCTGTATTGATAAGCTAACTTTGGGGCATTGTAAGTGTAAGCGTATCTCCTCACAGGTGCCGAGATTGAGTTCATGAACCTCTTCCTGTGTTCATTTGGTTCTTTGGATCCCTGTCCTAAAATCTGCGAATTGGTTACAAAATAAAAAAATTATAATTGCTTTGTTTCTAAATATCACAGTTTAACAAATAAGATTCCAGATTTGTATGAGAGTGTATGTATTCATAGTAACATTAAATGTGTGTCTGCATGTTTATGTATGCTCTGATGAATTTAATATAGTGTATTGTTCTGCTGTACACAGAAACCCTGAAGAGGTTTGATTTGGCAACACTTTACATCCCCAAAGTCGATGAAATACACAAAGGTAGGTGTGAAACACAGGACTTTCCTGCGGTATGTGGGACTCCTTCATTTGACTGGGAATTTGTAATTTTTTTTTAGCCAGTATAAATTATATATCTTGCAATTTAAACGACTGGGTGCATGATATGTGTTATATCCATGACGTATATGAATTGGTGAACAGTTGTCTGTCATAGCAGCAGTTGTACTATTTATAATTTCTCTGTGCCAGATCACATGCTCGGATAAAATGGGTTCTTTTCTGAGCACCAGCTCACAGGAGACACGATACGTATAGGTTTTTGTATTTAATCTGTGTCATTGTTTTTACAAAACACTTGTATGAATAATTTTCGTAAACACCCTCAATAAATATATTGCTGTAGAACAAAACATTTGGTAGATCGACTCAGTGAAACGTGGATTTTATACTTTGGAATTTTTTTCTGTTGCCATCTCAAACAGTGAATTTACAAGACAACAGCTTTTAACAGCTAACTGATGCTAGGTATAGTGTCTGGCAGTTTCTGGAGTTGTACTTCCATGTTTCATGCTGTCACACTTTCACATAGTCTGCTGCAGTTCAGGTTCCAAGGATGTTCAGTTTCAGTACAATTCCATACACAGTGTAGCATGTATATGCTGGGTGTAGGGTGTAACTACTACCCATAGGTTTAGAAGGTCGTGGAATGTAAACAACTTGGTGGTGTCAGCCAGCTAACTTCTCTTTGTTGCTGTAGATCTGCAGGTGGCCCAGAAGTTCCGCGTGCTCTACATCTATCCACTGCGCACAGAGATGATGGGTGACCCGGCCGTGATGGCCCACTTCGAACACGCTTCTTCTATGCCCTGCAAGTTCTACCCCACCGATACACCAGAGGGTAAAGTGTACGAAGGGTATGTAGCATCTGTTCTTTCATTGGTTTGACTCAACCAGTTAAAAGGTTTCGTTCTGGCAATATTTGTGGACCACAGTGGCACAGTAGCTATAGCATTGGACTCTCAGTCAATACAACACAAGTTTGAACCCTCTACTGTTGGTTCAACTTTCAAATAATTGTGCCTCTGGCCATAGGTAGTGGTGGATAATTGTGTACAAATTATTTTCGTATTAATTACATACAGAATGGTTGAATGTTTCCCAGACAACTCAAGGAAGTGGTCTGTTGCACAGGTCTTCCAGCTAGTGGGTACTGCTGTCTCCCTTTTTTAGACTGGTATATCAAATAATGAAGTTCATGACTAGTTAAAATCAGATTCTGTGAACATCTATCAAATTGTGTTTTTTTATTCACAAGAAAACCACTTTATGTGCTGGGAGTGTCTTTCAGCTTGGTTGTACAAAGAGTCGTGCACTGTTTTCACCTGATCCTGAGGTTTGAGTTATGTTTCCACTTGCAGCTACTTGATCCTGAGGTTAGAGTTGTGTTTCCACTTGCAGCTACTTGATCCTGAGGTTTGAGTTCTGTTTCCACTTGCAGCTACTTGATCCTGAGGTTTGAGTTCTGTTTCCACTTGCAGCTACTTGATCCTGAGGTTTGAGTTCTGTTTCCACTTGCAGCTACTTGATCCTGAGGTTTGAGTTGTGTTTCCACTTGCAGCTACTTGATCCTGAGGTTTGAGTTCAGTGAGGACGCGCTGCAGGCCATGAGTGGGCTGAGAGAGGTGCTGCCAGACACTGTCAACATCCACGTGCGCCAGCCCAGCCAGACACACAGTGAGTCTGTCTTCTACCAGAACACATGCACTGGTGTACAGTCGATATAAGGTCACCTGAAGATAGTGCCAATTTTGTTCCATATACAGTAACATATTGGAAATAATCCCGCTAATCTGGTGACGTTTGTCAAGTCCCAAGGGTGACCTTAATAGAGAGGTTCCACTCTCTGTCTTTGTGTGTGGCACTGTATGTGTGCGTGCGTGCGTGCGTGCGTGCGTGCGTGCGTGCGTGCGTGCGTGCGTGCGTGCATACGTGTCCAGTTATTGCAACAGATAGAAACAAAAAATTATCGTCTCAAAATTTTGATGTTCGTTATCAGGCGAAATTACCTACAATTGCCTCAACTACTCACCGCCCTCAGACAAAGGTTCGGGAACATTTGTAAGAGTGTGTCATTATGTTAATAACATCAGACGTGAAGCATAACATGTCGATATCACACGACAGACAAAACCGTCTGTGACTCTGAAATAAAAGTAAAAGTGAGTAGAGTTATAAATAGTTGTGTGAAAGTAGATGTTGATGGTTGTAGAGGATATGCTGAGTGCCTTCAACCGCAGTGAACCACAGGGCATTGAACCCTGGATCAAAGGTGAGACATGTTCTATAGACAGCTCACAACGTCATGTACACAGTTAGGTAGTCCTATGTCATGTTAAGTAAATCATTACAACAAAGGATTCACTTCTTCCAGGGTTACAGTTTAGGACTGGAAAATTGTTACTGTTGTAAAACACTATTTAAGATTTATATGCCCTAACACTTTGTAGATATTTCAACATGTCTTTACTTAACTAGTAATTTGAATATTCTATGAATACATAATATGACAACATACAGGTTATTGAGTGTGTCTAGAATGACTTGTTATAACTTACAAAGTTACAAACAATACTTAGTATTACTTACACGGGCAGACCATTGCAGGTAGCACCAGTACAAATTGTCTGGCAGTTTGTACTATATGTAGCACAGTTTGTATCATTGCAACTTAGCCTGACATCTTCAGCCTGACATCTTCATGATACCATAGTTGCTGTGGTACGTTTTCCACTTCCAGTGCTGTGGCCTCAGGTGTGGTAAGTGGTAGCAGGACACAGTTCTGGTCATTTCAGTTTAACAACTGTTTCAGCCAAGATTACTACATTTATACATTATGTATGGTAAGAAGCTCTCGTTGTTGGAAACAGCCAACTTTTTCAGCAGTATTCATAAGTTATGGGTCTGTATGCCGGTGCAACCGAGGAATTGTTAAAGAAAATTGTGAACACTGAACTCTGGTGTAGTGGCATGTGAAAGCATTTGACCTTGTTGGTGAATGACAGTTCTGCCATTTCATCTCTTCCAATGTGTCATTTATAGATGTCTGTTTTGCCATCTAACCTATCCAAGCCACAGATATGCAGCTCTGGAATCATTGCAGTACAGTTTACTACAAGTACATGATAAAGACATTGTCACCAGTATCAGCCGCTACACTTGTAAGCTCTTCCATTACCTCTTTTTGGCTATTACCCCTGACAGCTGATGGTGGTGTTGCTTTCATCTATGGGTGCCATTGATGAAATTAAATTTTCAGGGTGAAACGGTGATCGACTCCAGCTATTTCACTTGTAGCAGTTTCAGAATCGCCTGTAAACTACAAATGTGTTGTGCCAATAAAAACAAGTGTAGTCAAGGTTGATATTCAGTGAATGTAAAGTGGTGTCTGTTCTGTTGGGAAGAAGCAATTGTCAGTTTTGGATGAATACTTTTCCGCTGTGCATAGGGATTGATAATCTGCGACAGGAACAACTGCTAGGCGAATAGATGCATATAGACGGACATATGTACCTTTAATAACATACTTGTCTGGAGTGTCAAACCTGTGCTGTTCCCTCACAATATGAGTGATTGTTTCTTTCAGACAATAAAAATACCAAAGTAGTATTTGTCGGCAATTTGCCACCGACGGCGACAGAGGCTGCACTGAAGGAGATCTTTACTGGCGCCACCATCATACGTATTGCCCGCGAGGACGACTCCAGCTCGAAAGGGTAAAGTTCTCGCCACGTTGGGCACACACCACCACCCTACCACTTGGTTTGGGGCATTCCTGCTTTCATGCTTTGTTTCATGACGTATGTTGGATTGCTGTCTCGTATTTCAGCTGTCTGTAAGTGTGTTGTGTCTCGCAGCTGAATGGTAAGTGCGTTAAGTCAAGATCCGTTGTTTGACAGCTCGCTTCATAAGTGCGTTCAGAGTATGTCTACATGTTTCTTTCAGGAACAAACAATTCTGTTTGGGATTTCTTGCATTAACAGAAGATTTTGTTACTGTTTTTATTTACCAACAGTTTAACCACTACGTTTAGGGTTCTCATGAACTTTGGAACACAATCTACATGCACACATACACATGCGTTATTGTAGATCCTCAACTGTTGTAACAGGCTGAACACAGATACGGTGTGGAGTATGGCAGGATTTCTTTTCAGGAACCGAAAAGTTGTCAAGAATATGCTCGATCCAAGCTGGATTGCACATTTGTATGGCTTCGTGACTGCATGCTTGGAGAAGATTGTTGTGGAGTCTTTGATCAACTAGGGAAAACTGACAGCTCTTAGACACCACCAATGACTACAACAGTAGTTCTACAGATAATTCTTACACATGGGTCTGGTTTACATCCACTGGTACCCTTGACGACTTTCTGCAGATGTCACCAAATGTTGTTTGGAATGTTTTCTCACAGTCTTCTGAGAGACTTAGAGTCACAGAAGATTTGTCTGAGATCACCTGGAAGACTCAGTCAGGGTCATCTGGAAGACTTGTTCAGGGTTAGCTAGAAGATTTCCCCAGGGACACCAGGAAACCGTGCCTAAGGTCACTTTGGATGTTCTGCTCAGCATCACATTCAAGATTGCCTGGGCAACTTCGAAGATTTCCACTGCCACTTTGAGGACAAGTTGCTTGTCATTTGGAGACTGTCCAGCTAACGACATCTCTTCAAAAAAAAGCTAGCTGACACTAGCAGACCACATTCAGTGACACGTCAGACTTGACCTTGTGACCCCTGCTTAATGTGAAGGAAGTGTTTTGTCACTTTGTTTAATATTCTTACCAGTGACGTCTACAACAGTCGTCACTCTTTGAGATTATATGACCAAGGTTTGTTGTTAAGCTAACATTTGTTCCTGTCCGTGTCTGTGTGTGGTCATTCCTCTAGTGTGTGTTTGTTCTGCTCCGAGTAGCTATGCCATTGTGGGCTACGACAATGAGAAGGACGCGGAGCACGCCGCCAAGGAACACATGTGTGCGATCATTGACAACTATGTGCTGGCAGTCCTCTACCTGTCCCAGGCCAGCAACCGACCAGCAGGTAGATACATACAGAAAACAAACACACATACTATGCATGTACTGCAGGACCCTGTGTACTAACTATTGTGTAAAGTTTTCGAAAATGTGTGACACTGAAAACCGATGTGAAACGTATGAGAAATAATAGATATGTCTGCAGCAGTTGAGTACACTTGATTCTGCATAAATGATAGTGGTGATTTTACATCCATGTTTTTATTTCATTATTTGTCATACTGATATTTTCATCAGAATTAATTAAATGTGCTTTCTTTTGTGTATATTATGTTAATACTAAAGTACAACATTAAAGGGGACAATACGGCCTTTTTGCACTTTCATAAATTATAATAATAATTTCACCTCAGGATGTAGTCTCAAAGTAGAAGATTCAACCAAAATGCCATCTTTCTTGGGCTGTGCCACAACAGCCAGTCAGCTGTGTGACCCGGGGAAGATAGCCAATTTTAAATAAGTTATAAATGGTCAGTGAATACAAACAAAGCTGTCATTTTATTATGATTTTATGTTTGTATACAAAAATGATATTTTGTTGATATGATTGATTGCAGTTGATAAAGAATTTTACGTAGACAGAACTAAATTGTTGGAAGAGTTGAAGAAATTTGAAGAGGAAATAGGCCTTTCATCAGGAGAGGTGAGTTGTCATTTTATAATATTCATCATAATTAGATAGTGTCTTTTATCAAAAATTCAAAATATTTGCACTCAGGTAAGTTCTATTGTTTCAATTTTAATTATAGCCACTTATAAACATTTCATAAGACAGTAGCACGCATCCGCTAATTACTTGTTTAATTTTTTATTAATTGATAATATCTTATATGCTCATCTTTAAAAATCCAGTTTACTTTCTTCGACAAACCTTCCAAAATTAATAAAATAGTTACTGATACCTTTACCAGAACATCTCCCGGTACAAGTGTGGGCCAAGTACAATAAGAAACAACAGCACGACACTGTTTAATGTTAGCAATTAAATATTGTAGACCACCATTGAAGTAGGGTTCTGGCAGCATGTTGTAACATATTGAGCTGCCATCTTTTCTATCCCAGAGCAAATGAACCAGTATTGCCGATATTTTTACCACAGAAAAAGAAGGAATCGGCCAAGAAGGAATCTGCGGCTTCTCAGAAGAAAACGAGCCAAGCCGTCAAGAAGCCAGCTGGATCGACTCAGAGGAAGGTTGTCAACAAAGAACCGACTGTCGCGAGGGTCAAGAAGGAGAGCACAACACCCAAGGCACCGAAGGAGGTGGAGAAAAATGGCGAGGTCGCTGAGAAGTCAACGGAAGGTTCGGAGGCTGACAAGAAGCCAGGGGAAAGGGTTCGCAGATCCCGGTGGAGCAACGAGGACAAGAACAGGCCACAGCCCCAGGTGCTGGAGAAACTGCAGCAGCTGCAGAAGAAGTGGGAGAGACCCCCGGAGAGACAGAGGGATCAGAGGGATCAGAGGAGGTCGGGGTGAGTGTTCCTTGTGGGATCAGAGGAGGTTGGGGTGAGTGTTCCTTGTGGGATCAGAGGAGGTCGGGGTGAGTGTTCCTTGTGGCGGGCTTGTAGTGAAATACAGTGTGCGGTTATCATGAGATCTTGTCAGTTCTGTCTGTTAAATCTGTTTGGCAACGTTGTCCGTCAAATAATGACCACATTTCACTGTACTGTTCTCTTACACCCAGACCTTTGTAAGACTAAATATACAGAAAGTCCAAGATGCAGTGTTCCAATCTGGTCACATTATATTTATTATTCTGATTTGCATGCGCATGCGGACACACACACACACCTGGCTATGGTGATGGTACCCATTTTGTATTGCAAAAATCGCCAGCCGCCATAGTGTATTGGTGCAGTGCTAGATGAATATATATTTTTGGCCAACATTTCAGACTATTCCTAATGCTATGAGACCATCTGTAACGCACTAAACTTGCAACCCATCACTTCAACACATGTAGCTCCGTACCTCTCACTGACTGCAGGGACACAAGGACACGCAGGTCGTGGAACAGTCAAAGGTCATCCGGCGACAACAAGAGGTCGTACCCCTTTAGGCCAGACAGGGACGACAAAAGATATCGCACGGGGCGTTCAGTTGATGAAGGCCGAATGACGAATTACAAGCCCCGAATGCAAAGTTCACTTGATGCAGGTAAATGTCTAAATGTGCATTGTTCAACTTGATCCAACTTGACTTTGTATGTGTAACCTTCACAAAGTCCCAGCACAAATACCAACAGTATCAATCTTATTGGCTGATGACATGGCTAGTCGGTAGGATTTTTATATGGGAATCACATAAAAAAATTCATTTCTTGCACAATAATGTTTGCAAAATAATGTTTTTATGAAAGTCTGTTGTAGTCTGTCATCTTAACTGTGTTGTTTCAAGTGTGTTATCTGTATGGTTGCTACTAGGTTGCTCTTATTGGTTATCATGAACATGTTCTAGCAGATGTGTTGTCTCAATTGTTACGAGTGTTCTCCAAAGTGTGCTCTCTGACTGTGTTGTTCCTGTGTGTGATGTCACAAATGTGTTGTCTCAAGTGTGTTGAACACAATGTATTGTCCCAAGTGTGTTGGTGTGGGTTGTCTCGAGCATGTTGTGTCAAGTGTGTTATCCAAAGTGTGTTTGTCTCGGGTGTGTCTGTCTGTCCTCCCTAGCCCCTCCTGTTCTGTTCTGTTGCAGTCTACCAGCAAGAAGGCGGCCTGGCCATGGGAGGCGGGCCAGCCGTGGGAGTAGGGGTGGGAATGGCACAGGGAGGGCCCATGGGAATGGTTGGAGGCATGGGCATGGGTGGTGGGATGCCACAGGGAGGTGGGATGGTGATGGGAGGTGGAATGGGGATGGGGATGGGGATGGGAGGCGTGATGGGACAGACAGGTGGGATGGCCGTGGGAGGTGGGATGGCCGTGGGAGGTGGGATGGCCGTGGGAGGTGGGATGGGCCCTGTGCCGTCGTTGTTGTCACCGGGGCAGGTGGGGGGCATGGGGGGACGCCAGCAGATGATGCAGTCGAATGTGATGGGGGCCGGGCCAGGGGCAGGGGTGGGTGGGGGCATGGGGCGGGGGCCGGGGGTCAACCTGCTGCTGGGACTCACGCAGATCCTCAGGTGAGAATTCAATTCTGCCTCCTCATAATCCCCTGTCTACAGATACATTTACCAATAATATGATGTTTGTTTCATGCATATTTACCTCTCAAGAGACTATTTGGTGTCTGTATATTCTGACTGCTTCCCACGGCCTTCCTCAGCAAGCTGATGTTACGGTTATATCACATGACTTAAGTCATGTGACATGAGCTGGTTCACAATATACAGACCACTAAACACAAGTTTTTGAGATATGAATATGTACAATATAAACAACCAAGAAACTAGATGATCTATATTAATATACAAAAAACATTGTTAATAATTTGAAAGTAGCATCCGTAAATATTCAAACAGTAAACAAAACTTTCAGTTTGTAAACATCTATTTATGGCATTTATTGCTGAGGCAAGTGTCCAACTCCTACCCACAAACTCTGCTGAAGTAGTATGGTGACAGGATAGAATATGACATTTTGCATACTTCCTGCAAATAATGTCCTCCACTGACTTCATGCATGTAACTTACCACTTAGCGATTTTATATAGTCAAAACCTAAAATGTCACAACATGTATTAGTGGAGGGTTGAACCAATATTAAACTTGTCAGTATTTGTTACTTTGTATTCTTGTGAAATCCCAGTGTGTGCCTCCGTCCAGCCGGTAGCATTGGGGGAGTCTGCCGTGGACACGGCCACTCTGACGAGATTTTGTTGTTGGTTTCAGTAAACAACTGTCCAACAACCAGCAGCCGCCAGCACGGAGACGGGAACGAGTCCGGGCACGCAGTCACAGCGGTGCGTATCACTTCCTTTTGCCGAAGACTGTGGGGCCAGTGTGTTAGACAACCTACTAAATGTGCATAAATCATCTGTAATATATATATTTATATATATATATATGTATATATATCTATATATATATATATATATATATATATATATATATATATATATATATAGATATATATACATGTTTGCATAAAGTCTTTGCCCCAATATACACACTGTTCATGTAAGCTTTGACCCTTCTCCCAACAAGCAGCGGTTCCCCCATGGTTGGTAGTGGTATATGCCTACTTCGCATATTCCACGTGGCAACCGAGACCAAACCCCCATATGTGGAATAGTAATGTAGAATAATAGCGACAGTTTCTTTCTCGAGAGACGATACCAATTAGAGTTTATATTGCTTGTCTGTTTCTGGTATGACATCTTGCACATTTGCTTTTCTGGTTTGTCTCGTATGCTTCGTTGTTGTTTGCTGAACCACCCGCAAGACTGGAAGACTGTCTGCAACAGTATGCCAGTGTATGCAGCTGATACAACACTGTGGTGCCTGTTGACCATACCTTTGCATCGTAATTTGGGTCTGCCTACTGGATGTTTGTTCTCAGTCATATCACAATAGAGGTTGGACCTTATGAGGGAGTCACTGGGCATTTATTGACCAGCCCAAGCCATTATAAGCATCTGAGTTTGAGGATGTTGCTCACAGATAGAGCTACACTGTATGCAATCGCTATAAAACCTTACTTTTGCAAACATTTCTGTTTTCTGTCCGCAGACACGAGAAGGTGATGGAAGACATGAGTGACAATGCTGCAGATGGCTTCTGTACATATTATGACTTGTTCGTCCCCATGCTGCAAATCATTCCGCATTCAATCCATTGATGGAAATGCATAAAATGTTGCATGTAAACAAGTACTTATTCATGATATCAGCCATGAGTACTGGTGAATTCTGTGACAGAAAGTGTGATATTGTAGCACGAGAAGCAGGCTTTGGGGCAATTATGGCCTCCCCGAGAATTTACTAAAGGTTTAATATACTTATGACATTTATTGTGAAACAGTATAAGCAGATATGTCAATGATTTGTGTCTTACATTAGTATTTACATTTAAGACACCGCATCCCAGAAATCAGGCTATAACTATATACCAATAGTTCTTGAAATTCCATCTGGTTGATTAACATCAAAAATCAGCTAGAGCAATATTTAATATTACTCTAGCTGAAATCTTGAAACTACATACGTTCATTGTTCAACTTCTTTTATGTGTTACATAATTGTATTATTATTGCAATGTTACTGTTTAGCAGGATGAATTGCAGCTTTTAGAAGAAGCCATGTTGCAAACATCATTTAAGTACAATGTTGATGTAGCAGGTTTTTAACAGTACCTACAGTTGGAACCAGAAACCACTCTAAGCACATTGATGCTGTTCTAGTATTATGCATTCTATGCATTGTTTGTTAATAAATATTATGTTTATACATCTGATTTTTTTGTTTTCTTTTACATGTACATTACTTCTTTTTAACATGTGGATAACTTTCAGCAGTGTTTGTTACACTGACTACCAGTGTATATCATATTGGTGGAGCTCAGCCCTCCCACTATCGGTATTGGAGTCTCAGCAGCTCTGGTTCCGACAGCTATGAAATAAAATATACAGCTGTATTGCCATATGGAAATTTTACTTTGGAGGTCATGTGGCATGCACATCAGTCTCCTTCAGCCGACCCCACCAACTGGCTCTGAACAAGGAGTAGTCTCGGTGGAGAAGCCATATGCAGTCTGAAATGGCAGGCTGCGTGGATGCCCACCATGCTAAAGTGCACCCAGTGGCATAGACAGATGAAGTCGACCAGTAGGTCCTACCCAATAGTGTGGAATTATCAAATGGTACTGGCATGAGGGGCCTATTCTGTTGGCATCTATTTGATACTCAGGGAAATTTTATATGTGCACTGATAATGTAAGAATTATGCTGTTTAATATTATTATACTCGTCTAGTTAGATGTCCCAACTTTGGTTGAACCATAATGTTCACAGTATTCATAAATTACATGTCTGGTACAACAATGTTTTAAGAAAATTACTCTGACGACCAAGTGCAGTGCTTCAGGCATGTTTGCTATGAGTTGTACCAGACTGCAAAGCAGTCATTTAAAATATTGTTTACAGATTTTATGAAACGATTAGATCATTCACAAAAATCATTAATAGCTATATTACAGGCATTAGGTTGATTTCCAGATTCTTCATATATTCATAATTACATCGCATAGGGGTAATGCCAGTGGATATGTCATTATTATTTTGTATCTGTAGTTCTTGCAAATGCCCATCTGTTGACTAGGGCATACATGGGATAAAGGGGGCCCCAGATAAAGACCGGTTCGTCGCAGACTAGACACAGTGGCGCGATCTAGTGAATAACGACATTTTCAACTTGATGCAAATTACATAACTTATCGTTTCAGTTTCAGTAATTAAGATAGAGCTACCAGAATTTTATGAATTATTATTGTATTTGGTAAAGCTGTCACTGTTCCGGGAAAAGCAGATTTTTGCTTTGCCTGATGTGATACCAGCGCTCTAGGTGATATGTGGCGTGGCTGCAGATTTGCCACCACCGGCGTCGGCCATCAAGGAAAGCGCAAAATTCGCCGTTTTTCCGCACTTAGCAAACGGCTCTTTGATTTTAATATTTTATCTATTATGTGTTACTAAAACGTATCGATATACGTTTCCTTTAATCTGTTCTTATTGGCATATACGGTAAGTATTTCTCGAAATATTTAAAAAGAAAACAAACTAGAGATACGTTTATTTTAGTTCGTCTTCAGTCTCGCTCTCCGAAACAACGAAATCGAAAACCTTGCTTTCTTCTATGGATCCGATGGACATTTGTGGGGTATACCCATTTGTGGTACAGGGCCTGATGGTGGGATCAGAAATTGTGTGTCCTAATGTTAAGCAAATTCTTCTTTAAGCTGAACATATGCTAAATATCTTATTATACCTATTATGTCAAATGTGTGCAAACAAATTTAGAAATAGAAAAGTTGTTATGACATTTGTCATATGATTATGATGTTATATTGAGTCACATTGTGATAATTGTCATTTGATTGTGGAATTGAATTGTGCTATACTAATACACAGTTAGCTCTGATCCACGTGACATATTCTAGCCATAGACTCAACGCAGATTTTTTGGGGATTAACATCAGTACTTCATTCAAAACAACTGTTCAAACAGTTTTGAGACGTTTTGTGAAATATATGACGTAGCAAATAGATATCACATAAATTATTTATGTTTTTTTTCTAAACAACAAAAACAGTTGGACACACGATTTATGTTCCAAGCCATATGAATTGAATAAGAAAATAATACTAAATACACTAGACCGGCAGAAACCAACTCTATCGCATAGGGAAAGTTCGGAAACTAACTCAACAGCAACAGTTAACATCCCGACCTGACCTGAAATGGGCTACAAATACACATATGACACCATTTACACTCACTTTCAAGGCATAACTAACAATATCTATGGTTTTGGAAGACTTTTTTGCTCCTTCATTTTTTACCCATCCACCACCCGTCCACCCATATTTCTGCACGTCCATATTCATTTTTACCCGTCCTAATGACGGGTGGACGGGTCTCTACATAAAGCTATGCCAGAATCCAATAATCCTAACAATACCATTGGTGTGACCTAGGGGCCTCATAATGTTTGTCATCTTGGAAAAACTTGAATTGCAAACCAATGCAGTTTTTAGTTGCTTGACTGTTTGGATCAACTTGGTTCAAATAAACTGTGTTGCAGTTTGCTATTGTCTGCTGTAGGTGCGAGCATAAGTGTTGCAGAGGTAACTAAATATGAGTGAAGCAAAAGACTGGAACAAGCTCACCATAGCTGTGTTGAAGCAGGAACTAGTGAACCGCAATCTGGATGTGATGGGGAAGAAGAGTGATCTAATCAGCAGATTGGAGAAGAGCGAACCTGGTAAGATCTTCATGTTATTGACAATAGATAGAAGTGGATTTTTTTAAGTAAAATAATTGTTTGTGTTAGTATCAAAAAGTATACATAGATAAGTACCACAGGGTATTACTCACCGTGATGTTTTGTGTCCTTTGTTCAGGTTCTAAGGATTTGGCGTCCGGTGACGGACCTGGCTTGCCAGAGAACAACAAACATGATGATAGTGCACCAGGTAATTTTTTTGCATGTCTTGTTTAATACATTTTTTTTTTAATATTAACCCTTTTTATACCAGATACGCACCGATGCGTAGTTGCCGCATCTTACCAAATACGCATCGGTGCGTATTTACCAACGTGTCCGCCCATGCGGCCATGTTGTGGCCATATTGAATAAATTAAAATCCCCCACTTCCGTCATACGAAGAGAACGAGGCTACACCACACTTCCTGCAAGGCAGACGCCATTTTATTGCGGCAATTTCAGTCGTTTTAAACGTGTTTTTGGAAAGTTTTGTTTTGTGTTGTTCGTCGCGGCATTTAAAAATGGCGGACGATGGTGCTTCAGACAGCGAAGGCAGTGATATTTCGGGAGTTGACAAGTTTATAAACGACGATTTTGAAGGAGAATTAGCGGGAGAGAATGTCGACCCACTGCCCTGGATCGAGTGCAGGATGGCGGCGACGAAACCAAACCGCAGTGGATTGACAATTTGTTTCACGAATCCAACGAGTCTGGGGATGATTTATAGGGTTTCCACCCCGACTGGGTGACTGATCCTCGCCGCTTTCGCCCTGTCAGTGCGCCAGATTGCTCCCTGGATGGCACAGGCCACGAACTATGGTTGTAGTGAGTGCTCTGTGCCTCTGCACCAGAAATGCCTGAGGGCACACATCAACCAGTCGAACATTGGCAGACAGGGTTGTCATGTAAATCGATGGATCGTTCTGTAGTTCTAGTTGTCGTTTTGTAATAAATTTATTGTTTACACATAGCATACATATTTCTGGAACTCATTTTGTCAGTAGGAGAGATAGTATTGACTGCTGGAAGGAAATAATATGATAATATCCATTGTTGTTACTTGTCATCTTACAAAACTAATATTTTCGGACTGACATACCTGATGAATATTGCTCATAACATTCCTTCTAGCCGTCACACAGGTATATTAGCAAAATGTAGCTATTGAATTTTTCTACAACTCTTGTAATTGAAGTTGCTTTCTATTCATGCAAAAAACAGTAGCAGAGTTATTGACTGCTGGAAGGAAATAATATGATAATATCCATACTTGTTACTTGTCATCTTACAAAACTAATATTTTCGGACTGACATACCTGATGAATATTGCTCATAACATTCCTTCTACCCGTCACACAGTAATAATTCTTATAGCAAAATGTAGCTATTGAATGTTTCTATAACTCTTGTAATTGAAGTTGCTTTCTATTCATGCAAGAAACAGTCGAAAAGTTGTGCTGAAGTTCAGTCATGCATTTTGTAAAAAAAATCAAAAAACTTTCCTCTGATTTCAACTTATAATATCATAGTTGAATAAACAGTTCTATTTATATGATGCACATCAATGGAAAGCTGCATTTCTTAGCTTTCATTTGATATACAACACTTGTATATATGTTATGTAGTTGCTGAGAAAATCAAATTTGACACACACCATATAATTTTTTTTTCCATATCCGTTTTTTCTCCCAAATGTGCTGGTAACATGGGTATAATTTCTGGGCGGACGTCTGGTATAAAAAGGGTTAAGTTATTAACCTCTGCATCAAGGAAGTATAGTTGATATTGGACAATGAAACAACCTAGGGCAATTTTAGTTGACGTAGATTAATAGAACAAATGATATGGTTATTGTCTCAATTATTTTGATATGTAATTATAATTAATAATTATGATCACAAGGCTACTGTAATAGCTTATAGGTATTAATTAATATGGAACATTTTTAGTTTGTAAATGTACTCACCTATCTGGTTTCAATTGCCTACTTGGAACAAGGTCCTGTGATCTACCAGGCTGGTAATCAAGTCATTCCAGAAGACAGCTTGTTTTCTATGCAGAATACAGTGAAGAAAGAATTTATTGGCAATAAACAAGTTTATCTTTAAAAAAATACTGGTGACTTTAAAAAGAGGTCATCATGCAAAGTATGCTGAATGCACGATTCAAAACTTCATTCACATAGCATAATTACTTCCAGAGTATGTTTATTTCCATTTTGATCATAAAAACCACTTGTGCACCTGTGGTGTGTGGGTGTGACTCTGTGACAGGGGAAGAGTTCAGTGTGGATGGCCTGCAGTTGGTGGACGAGTTTGTTGACTGTGACTCTGTGACAGGGGAAGAGTTCAGTGTGGATGGCCTGCAGTTGGTGGACGAGTTTGTTGACTGTGACTCTGTGACAGGGGAAGAGTTCAGTGTGGATGGCCTGCAGTTGGTGGACGAGTTTGTTGACTGTGACTCTGTGACAGGGGAAGAGTTCAGTGTGGATGGCCTGCAGTTGGTGGACGAGTTTGTTGACTGTGACTCTGTGACAGGGGAAGAGTTCAGTGTGGACGGCCTGCAGTTGGTGGACGAGTTTGTTGACTGTGACTCTGTGACAGGGGAAGAGTTCAGTGTGGACGGCCTGCAGTTGGTGGACGAGTTTGTTGACTGTGACTCTGTGACAGGGGAAAAGTTCAGTGTGGAAGGCCTGCAGTTGGTGGACGAGTTTGTTGACTGTGACTCTGTGACAGGGGAAGAGTTCAGTGTGGATGGCCTGCAGTTGGTGGACGAGTTTGTTGACTGTGACTCTGTGACAGGGGAAGAGTTCAGTGTGGACGGCCTGCAGTTGGTGGACGAGTTTGTTGACTGTGACTCTGTGACAGGGGAAGAGTTCAGTGTGGACGGCCTGCAGTTGGTGGACAAGTTTGTTGACTGTGACTCTGTGACAGGGGAAGAGTTCAGTGTGGACGGCCTGCAGTTGGGGGACGAGTTTGTTGACTGTGACTCTGTGACAGGGGAAGAGTTCAGTGTGGATGGCCTGCAGTTGGTGGACGAGTTTGTTGACTGTGACTCTGTGACAGGGGAAGAGTTCAGTGTGGACGGCCTGCAGTTGGTGGACAAGTTTGTTGACTGTGACTCTGTGACAGGGGAAGAGTTCAGTGTGGACGGCCTGCAGTTGGGGGACGAGTTTGTTGACTGTGACTCTGTGACAGGGGAAGAGTTCAGTGTGGACGGCCTGCAGTTGGTGGACGAGTTTGTTGACGATGACTATCTGGAGGAGGAGGAGAAGATGGATGGTGCGGATGGAGAGAATGAGGATGGCAAGGCGGGTAAGTGTTACTAGACTTGCACTCGCTGTTTAAGCATGACCTTGGATAGAAATTGTTTTGGCCAGTCTTAAATTAAAATCTAGGAGAATTTAATGATTGATCACTAAATGCATCACAGTTGGAACTAGGAACATGTTTTCACAGATTTAAATGTAACAGTGATAACTGCTACTGTTTAGTGTGCCATAGATTAGTTGTAAGAGCTTTAGTATTAGTAGCTTTTGTCTATGTGTATGAAAATACAGACAATTTATTAGGACATTTCGCAAGGGTTATGAATTAAGGATATACTTTGTGTCCATTATGAACACAAAATCATGAATACCTATGGCCGTCATCAACATGGCTGATGCACATAATTTTAGTAGCCCTCTAAGTGTACTACATTGATCATGTTGCAGTTTACCTGTTGTTGATGACAGTGTTGTACTTAGCCAGATTGCATCTCAGGAAATTATGTTTTGTTTTGTGCAGAGCAACTGAAGTCGTATGATCTGGCCACACTTTACATCCCAAAAGTGGTTGAGATGCACAAAGGTGAGTGTAGTGTTAGGGTTAGGGTTACAGTCAGGTGATGTTTGTTTTGTATTTGAATTATTCTTCATTTGCTGTACTACTCAATAGCAAAGCCTTGAGTCTAGTTACTGTGGTGCTGTGTTATTTAATGCCTTTCGTAACACAAGCTGGTTTTTGGCAGATGTCTTCCATTAATTTAAAACATTCAAAATCAAAGTGGTCTGCTATGTAGTATTTGCCTTCTGCAGAATAAAGCTGGCTGAGTACATGCATTAAACGGGAATATAGTAGAGCTTGATATATAGCGGCATAAAAGAACAACTACCAGAAAATATCTCGAAATTAAAGACAGTATTCAGGAAAGCCACGACTATGAAACAGGAAGCAAATGGGGAGTGTTCTGTACAAACTGAAACACCAATTCATTCATTGTTGCTGTAGATCTGCAGGTGGCCCAGAAGTTCCGCGTGCTCTACATCTATCCACTGCGCACAGAGATGATGGGTGACCCGGCCGTACAGATCCACTTCCTGCGATGTTCGTCGGTGCTGTGTAAGTTCTACCCGACTGAGACACCCGATGGCTACGTGTCTGAAGGGTAAGTTGACATCATCACTGTCAGGCTGTACTGTTGAATCTAATTGTCAGATGATGATAACATTATTTGAACTAAAAATGTTTTGGAAAAAATATGTGGAATTAATTAACGGAGTAGTGGTGAATTGATATTGGTCAACTGAAAGAATAAGGAGATGTTTCAGTGATGATGTATTGTTTATTAGAGTTGGAAAGTTATTAATGTCATGATTTCTGAAGATCAGTTTTTTTTTTCATAAGCCTTTGTTTTTCATGGCATGAGTAGGTCTCCACGAGATGAATCTTGACACTGGG
The DNA here is from genome assembly GCA_964017155.1 of Oasisia sp. SBJ-2009. Lineage (NCBI taxonomy): Eukaryota > Metazoa > Annelida > Polychaeta > Sabellida > Siboglinidae > Oasisia > Oasisia sp. SBJ-2009. The sequence continues at coordinate 8,380,694 of OZ024858.1, forward strand.
TTTTCTGTGGTGATTGCCGTGGCCAGTTTAATCTTATGTTGTAAGAAAGAAACTTACTTCAATGGAGCATATCTTTTGAAACGTACGACATCTACAACCAGCCTGCCATCTACAACCAAATTATCCCGCCGAAACCTCAGCCAGCACACCAGGACGTGACCAAGACCTGTAGGTGATGGGTCAAAATGTTGTACGTTTCAAAAGATATGCTCCAAAGTTAGTTAATTTCTAACAACATAACCATTTTTGGAACAAAGAACGATATATTCCATATTAGTTTAGTCTTGTTTGGAAATTGGAGTTTATCCCACAAATTTCATTTATTTGCCAGGCAGTTGTTCAGTTTGGCACTTCCTGAGCAATTCAGTGTTACTCCCATCTAACATTCTTACCAAAAGAACAAGAATTAGTAAACGTGACATATTGTATATGTTGGCTGCAGCTACGTGATCCTGAGGTTTGAGTTCAGCGAAGATGCGCTGACTGCAATGGAGGAATTGACAAACATTTTGCCAAGCAATGTCAACATCAAAGTCCGACAGCTCGGTCAGACACACAGTAAGTTAGTCCATAATCCTTTCATGTGACAAACCTGATGGAATTTCCGAAGAGACTGTCTTGATTATAATATTACATATTTATTTCTTAGAGCCAGCCAGAGTTATAGATATCGGCATAAACTTGGATTGTGTATGTATGTAGAGCAATCTGGAAGAAGGGCATTACTACTAGTGTACAATTGTATATACTATGACAATTAGTGCCATTGTGACAAATCTCAAAGTGTTCTTAATTTGTTTCAGTGCACGTCCTCAGTGGTATTATTCGCACTGAGCCAAAGGGGGTTGAGATCTGGCTGAAAGGTAAGTTGTCCTCTCTCTACATAGGAAGTTAGGAGGCGATCGAGGGAACTGTCGTATTTCGCATCCATGAAAAGAAAGTGGTTTCATGTGTTTCACATGAAACAGTTTCTCCTGATTTCTTAAAACAATATGAACCAGGTTAATTTCATCCAGAAATTGATGGTACAGTAGAACCCCTCATTTAAGACCCCCCCAATTGGAGTGAGCGGTCTTAAACGAGGGGTGGTCTCTCGCGAGGGGTTTGGTTATGTTGATGTTTTGGATTAATTCATATGTTTATGTGTATCATAATAATTATCCATATAGTACGTATGATTTTGATTAAAATAAACTAATTAAAATATGCAAAATAAAAAGTAGAAAAGGAACAAATTTGACGACACGTTAACAGTGACAATTTGTCTTTCCTCTTTATTTTGTGTGTGACATGTTTCAGTATAAGTTTAATGTTCGATAGTCTTTATAATATAATATTAACTGATTAAAAAAAGTGTCTCTATTCAATTTGTTATTTCAAATTAAGTCTGAGGGGCTAAAAAGTACTGCCGCCTCATGGCGTCTGGGTAATCACGCTGCGGTAGTCATTTTCTTCGTCTTTCCAGCAGCACAAAACGATCTTTTACTGTCTGACCTAACCATGAAAACGACCTTTTGCAGCCGCCAAACTTCCCTTCTCATAACTTATATCACTTATAAACACGCTAGGTTCTAAAATCATTTAAAATCCTGTAAAGAATAAAATTCATAAATCAAAATCATGCTAAACTCGGCATCATCACTCCCGTCAGTGGCGCTGGCGGTTACTTACCTAAAGCTTAGCCTAAGCCCTAAACTTTAATCATACACAATATGTTATATGTGACGTGTTCTGACGAAATGGGTCACATGTCAAAAAAATAAAAATTGAGTTAGTATGATCATTAGAAAGACTATTTATTAAGCTTTCCAATGGTGCGAAAATTGTGGAGCTAGCGCGTGCACAGCCAAAGTTATTCGACACTGAACAAGCCCGGGGTAGAAAGCTTCAAACTGAGAAAATCCCATTTGAAATTCGCGGTCACGCAAGTACAAGATTGATTGCGTTGTCATTCCTGTTTCAGCTGTTTTGCTTCTATTTCACTTTTCATGTATTCCAAACCCCCTCCCAAATCGCGCTTACTGTCGAAGATATGTCTTGCAAGTAGTTTATTGCGGTTATCGCAACATAATCCGAGTATTTAGCAACGTTTCGTTGCGACGATCCGATCAATTCCGCTTATTTACGGCTAGCGAGTGTGCACTGCGCATGCGTTCGCAGCTTTAAGCCAATCAGGGGACCACGCTTCCCAGGAATCCGAGCTAGTGACGTTTGTTTACAGATATAGGCCCTCAGATAAACGTTCCTATTGGCTAAAATTGACGTCATTGAGGAATTCCGCTAGCAGATTCAGACTGTGGAAATGTTGGGCTTTCCCGTAGTACCAAATATGTCCGCCATGCAGCGAGGGAAACCCCGAAGAATGTGACTCGAACAAGTGCGATTTTCCGGCATTGTTTTACGAAATTCATGCATGAAATGTTACGTAGCCTTTCTAAAAAGGTTATAAAATGTACTAAATAGTAATATAAATGGCAAATATGCATTGCCAGATGATAGAAAAGACATTAAAGTCACTTTGGTGACGAAAAGTCGAAATCGTCATGTTTATACGGTGTTTTCTCGAAATCAAGTTAGCTGACATGTGACTCATTTCGTCAGAACAAGTCACATATGGTTATTACAGTAATCACTGAGGCAGAGCTATGCTTGGCCACCGACGATGTTGATGTTAGCCGATGATATATGACTATGAGTATGTCTTGTCTTGCCGGCTACTTTTGCGCAAATTAGTTTTGAGAATTTTATTTGTTTCAATACTGTAAGTAATTTAATTTTGTAACCTAGTGTATGTATATGTATATAAGATATGTGAGGAAAGTTTGGCGGCTCTTAGTTGTCGTTTTCATAGTTCAGTCAGAAATTAATGGTCGTCGATCACTCGATTCGTTGTTTTTATGTGCATCCGTGCTCCATTAGTCACGCGTTTAATGAGAGTTTGTTGCAAGATTTAGGTTTAAAAATTTAGCTGGCCACCTATCGAATGGTCATTAGTCAGGGGTAAAATTCAAATTGCTCTGGTCACGTTTGCCGGGTGGTCATTGGTGAGGGGGACGTTTATACAGCGTAGATAGTCCGTCAGTGGAAAAACGGTCATAAAAAGCGGGTGGTCGTTCATCAGTCGTTCATGAGGGGTTATACTTTAGTTTTGAGAAATCTTAGTGTCTACTTTCATTTCAATTTGTTTGTAAGAAAGGCCAGAAGAAGGCATTGTTTGTGATATGGACAGGTAAGTGCAAAAATAAATATGGACGTCGGTGTACTCAATGATATGTTCGTCATTAGTGTAATTCCACTTTTTACGTTGTGACCGTTGAAACATGTATTTGAATTGCAGTGGTTTCAGAAGTAAGAGACAGCTGCACCAGTGATGTGTTGTGGTGGATACATAGTTGGGTAGTGGCTAACTCATCTGGTATACAAGCCAGAATCTAGGGTTCCATACATTGGCCGTGTATATGTGTGATGTAAAAACGTTGCTCTCATACTCAACAATGGGGACTTCACACCCAGCCCCATGGATATGAAAAAGGCTGATTAGTTGAGTGAGGTGCTGTCAGACCACAGCATGCCAACTATGTACTTAACAGAACATTGGCCAGTTGTTAGAACTGGTGTGAACAACACCCTCAGAGGACCATGGTGTGAATCCTCTTGCTTCCACTTGAAGCGAAACCAGTTTCACTAACTCAACATTGCCCTAGTTCAGTTAGCTGTATAAGTGAACAGCCAATGCTTATCGCTAGAGGAGTTGACCTGCGATGAACTAGTGGGGGGCCATGTTTGTACTGGCTTCTGCTAAAGAAATCTGGTGTAAGAACCAGTTTTACTGCCACACCAAGGTGTCGGATTGAATTAATTAACACCAGCAGTTGGTGAAGGGAAGACCCAGTTTCTTATAAACATTGCCGTATTGTGAGAGTCAAGTCAGTCAAGATGAGACTCCCATCTTGTAGTTGCCCTCGATGAAAAGATGCAGTCGATGTTGCATAATCTTTCACATGATTCTGTTGGTGAAACTCTGGACAGATCCAAATGCTACTGCAATCCACATGGATGCAATGCATGGTCTGCTACATTTTTATTACACACCAGAGCTGTCATAGCCTTGATGACCCATAGTTTATACTATGTATCTAGTGTAAATCATAATTGGTTCATATTTATTTATATACTACAATTTCACGTCATCATATTTCAGAGGTATTTTCCCGAAGCCGCTTTCTACACGCAGGCAACAAGCATGTGAAGAACCACCAACACCTGCATGAGATATTGCACCTAGTTGCTCTACCAATCAGCAATTGACATTTGTATTCTATATAACCCTAATGGCAGTGCATTTGCTGCAGTCTATTTAGAGTCAAAATGCATTGACTGCTGCAATGCGAGGTATTTAATTTGTGAAACGTCAACCATTTGCTTTGGTGGACGCCATGTAGAGAATGCTGCGGCTCTGGCCACAGTGTGCAACTGCTCACTGGGCGTTGTGAGTGTGGGCAGAACATGTATATGTAAATGATTATTGTCAAGTTGAACTTTGCTGTATGCTGCTGACGTCGTTGAGTGATTGTTTCTTTCAGACAATAAAAATACCAAAGTAGTATTTGTCGGCAATTTGCCACCGACGGCGACGGAGGCTGCACTGAAGGAGATCTTTACTGGCGCCACCATCATACGTATTGCCCGCGAGGACGACTCCAGCTCGAAAGGGTAAAGTTCTCGCCACGTTGGGCACCACGCCCCACCAGCGTTGTGGGACGTGCATCCCACTTTGATTCCATTTACAAAGAGGTGTTGGTTTGCTGGCACACTTGTGCCTCGCCACGGACAAAATGGCATTGTTGCCCGGCTGTGTGCTTCCAACGCACTGGGACCCATATCCTATAAGTTGGGCTTGGTGACAAATCACATGAGGGTCACATGACACCAGATTTGCTGCCCCAAATCACTTCTATTACCCTGTGTAGTGCAAACCATCCTGAGTTGATTGAAACAGTTGATCTCATCTTAAAAGGTTACAATTCCATGGACAATATTCACTGTTTACCTGTGCACACACAAAAGCCTAGTGTATGATTGAACGAGATAACACCATACTGAACAGTTCTCTGTTGCAGCACATACATCATGTGTGCTGTACTGAGTCCTGTGTTAGCTGACCAAAACTGTCAGAATAGTTGACTTCGATCAACTGACTCAAGTTGTCAGAGGCTCTGAATAATTGGCTTGAAGTGTCACAGTCTGATAGTTCCGAATTGATTGAAACCAAATAACTGACTCAAGCTGTCAGACTCAAATCATCCAACTATGGTTGTCCCTGATTGAAACTGTCAGAGTGTGATTGGCTCACAAGGACTGGCTTAAATTATCAGTGTGATTGACTAAAAAAGTGACTGACACTTGAAAGTGTGACTGGCTCAGATGATCAGTAAAACAAAAATATGATTAACACCAAATAACTGACTCAGACTGTCAGAGTGTGATTAGTTCAGAATGACTGACTCCAATTGTAAAGAGTGTCCCAATTTGAGCTTCGATGAAAGGTCATTAGATGAACCCACGTGCCCTCGTGGCAGTTGCTGATTGGCCTCTACATGAGTAGTCACATTATACTGTCATAAAATATGAATCCAGCATGGTCACATGGACAAGCCATTACGTATCTCATTAATTGGTCTTGTGCAAACAGGCTTTTAGGCCACGAGAAATGATCTATTCGTGTCTCATAGTGGCTGATTGAGATGGATGCTAGCCTCTCCAGCCAATTTGTTGCTGTGTGTCATTTTGAAATTATCAGACATCAAGCCAAATCTCAGTTGCCAGCAATGAATGATACTCATTAAGACATAGTTGATCTATGTTATGTTATGTTTCAAAGTGTGCACAGGTATACATACTGCTCCAGTGATAACAGCCCTTTGTCCTTTGGATTCCCCATGTCATGCATGGGTTCAGTGACAATGTGGGTATTATCTTTAAGCTGCTAAGCTGACCATATTGTAGGCCCTACGATACAACCACATGACCCCCACTTCAAGCCCAAATCACCACATGCCCCCCTACTTCTATCCCAACTGACTGTGTGCCCCTTACTTCAAGTCCAACTGACTGCGTGCCCCTTTCTTCAAGCCCAACTGACCACATGCCCCCTGCATCAAGTTCAACTGACCATATGCCACCTACTTCAAGCCTGACTGACCACCCAAGCTCTGCCCTAAACAAAACTGAAGCCTTGTTGGTCCAGTGATAAGTGACGTGTGGTCATAGGTTCCACCTTGTTTCATTGAGCCACCTCTTTCACCAGGACTGGGCGTACAAGTGTGCACAATGTGTGGACTGTTTGGGTTCTTCCTCACGAAAATGATGTATGACAAATGACTCAGAAATACACCTGTTCGCAGTTGGCCAGTTGTGTGTGCTTAGAGTTTACAGTTACAAATAGGCATTTCACATTGAAACAGCACACTCATTCGTCACGCATACAGCCTACCTCGTAGGAATGTAACTTACAAACTAGTCTTTATTAATTAAGAAGATCAGGTGCATAAACTGCACGTTTCACTTGTTTGCATGACCCTTTGACATAGTTACCTCGACTCCGGATGTTACCATGTTTTTGTCAACAGCAGCAGGTACGACAGATATTACCTGAGAACCACCCACGGTATGTGACCAGGTTCACACAGCATGGCACTGAGTTGCTACTGGTTCTGTCACACTGAAACCTGCATCTGTGGACGTTGAATGCGTCCAGAGAGGACTGTGGAGGAACAATAGCAGCAACACACTCGTAGTATTACCACCGCATCAAACCAACTGTCTGCTTGTTTGGAGGCTGCGCAACAGACCAGATACTTCTGCAAAACATGATGCTGTCTCAGCCTGTCTGGCAACGGAACATACGTCAAATACTCAGTATGTAACAATGTTGTTCAGCAGTCCTTCATTGGTCGTGGGAGATATTAGTGGCAAAATATGCAAGCAAATCACCAAGGACTGGTTTAAAGTCCGCCAGGAGTAAAATTGGTGCTGACAGCGGTGGTAGAATTATCACACAGCTCACAAGATGGTGCTCATACACGTGAAGGCTCAGGAAAGGAACAGCAGAGACGCCAAATTGAAAGTATTGATGTGGGTTGTTTGCCATTAAGTGGAGGACAGGTGTACCACCAAGTGACTGAAGGCATCTACAATATCATGTGTAAAGAGCTGTTTCTAAAATGTCTGCATGTGTTGAACAGTTTCTCATCATTAAGGTGAGAAAGGCCCACGCTTGTGGCATGATACCATGTGATAGCCAGTAATGCATTTGAAGAAGTTACTCTGGCCTGCCTGGAAGGATGGTAGTTATCACTTGGAGACAACGCTGCTGGTATCACTGGGAACATTTGTGCGTTATTGCTTTGAGGAAGTAATCTTCCTCAAAGCACTGTGTGGCTTGACTCCCAGAGAGCCTCGGTGTAGGCTCACACCAGTCTTCAACTCAGTTGTCAGGTTCAGCCACTTAATCTGTGAAGCCTATCAGTGATTTGCGTCATCTGAAATCCACCTGCAGCGTGTCGAGGTTGTGTGATGGTGATGTCGCAAGTATTGCGTGACACATGCAGGGATGCTTGCTCATTCGCAGAATGTGGCAATCTCCATATTCACAGCATCCAAAACCTCAAAGTAATGAAGCCTCCTCATGCGCAGATCTTCCGGTAATGAGAGAGGACATCTGGCCGGCTGTTGCATCAAGAAGACACTAGGAGGCACCAACATTCAGTGGCGTATCAGACATTTACTGACTGTCAAATGGTCCTTGGCTGCAGGAAGGCTCTTGTGACAACTGCATACTTCCAGTGGACTGGTATTAAATTAGTGATTCACTCTTGATCTGCACTTGTCATCTTCCTTCCATTCTAGTAGTTCTTTTCTGTTAATTTACTCGCGTCAAGGAATTCAAATCGAAGTTCCGTTCTTGTATTTATTACCTATTCTGTTGTCCGTCTCTCTGACTGTACCATTGTGCTACTGTCTGTCTGTTCTCCTCCGAGTAGCTATGCCATCGTGGGTTATGACAACGTGAAGGACGCGGAACAGGCAGCGCAGGAACACTCTTCTGCCGTCCTTGACAACTACGAACTGGCCGTCTACTACTTTCCCAGCATCCCCAAACCTGCTACAAGTATGTATCTACTCTGTCATTCTGATGTTACTAAGAACATAGGCACCGGTTTAATCAATTAGTTTCTAAATAGCTTCACATGAAACTCGGAATATATTAATACAATTAATATAAATGTTCCTCCAGTAACGGTAATAATTATTAGTTTGCATCCCATCCGCATAACTGTTCTGCATTACAAACTAAACATTTATAATTGCTAAATGCGTAGACTGATAGTAAGAAATAAGTTATAATAAAATAAAGACTTTGATTACACACTTTATTCAGCAGATTATTGATGTCATGGTTACTGTATGATGAGTATTTTGTCTTGTAGATGAGAAAGAACAGGGGGATAAATTGAAGAAACCTGAGCAGGAACAGGTTAGTTGTTTCTGTATTCATAGTTTAGTGTTAAAAATGTGGTCATTACTTCTGTGTGTTCACATTTGGTCCTGGCTTCTCGGTGTGCATATTTTATCATTGCTTCTACATGTTGTCTCAGTTCATTTTACTGTTTTTATGTAACATGTCTGCCTGTTTCTATAAGTTGACAGACTTGTTACACCTCTAATGACAATACCGTTTATTTAGTAAATTATTGTATTACTTTGATGATTTTTGTGAACCCACAGTGTTTTTTGTGTGCAAATAATTCTTAAATTCGGCGATTAAGCAGTAGGAATCATTTAATAATCACATTAACTTAAGCACTGACCTAAACATTCACTCAGCTATAAGAATGAGAATGTGGCTGGCTACAGGCAGTAGTGGATGGATGTCTGTGTAGTCTTCAAGCATTCATTATGGCAGAAATGCTTTTCAGTTGAACAGCTCAGTGGGTGAGGTAAGGCATGTTGAACAGTTGGTGACTGGATCTCACACTATTTAAGAACTTGCCTTTAATGTCGGGCTTATTACATTTACAGAAACAAATGAGTTTAAAGTCAGAAGAACCAGTAAGGAAAGTATCATGGGCATATCAAATGAAGAAAGGCTCGGCTCATTTCAGGAAGTTAAAGTCACTGGTAATTAATTAAGCCTGCATTAGTTAAGACTGTCTTACAATACCACCACTGTAATTGAAACAAAACAACAAGACAAATTCACGATGCGTTTCAAACTATAAGTTAATCAGCCATTGCAATCATGTCATTGACGTCAATCTGTCAACAGAAGCAAGAGATGAAAGTCACTCCGCAGCCAATAAAGAAGGAATCATCGACTCCACAGGGCAAACCTGGCACTGCCTCGAAGAAGCCAGTAGGCACTCCCAAGGAAGAGGGGATCAAGAAGGAGTCTGCCACCGGGAGTGTGAAGAAAGAGACAGAGAGAAATGGACAGGCTGCTAAGAAGACTGACACAAAGGCAGCAACAGGCAGTGGGAGCAAGTCACCAGCGGCAGGCGCAGTGAAGACAGCGGATAAGAAACAAACCGGAGATAATGGCAGACCCAGGAGGGGTCCACGACCAACCAAGTCAACACAGAGATATCCACAAGGCAGGGGAGGCGTACAGGGCAGCAGGGGAGGAACCATACAGGGCGGCAGGGGAGGTAGTGCCATGGGCCGGGGAAGAGGCACCAATGGAAGACCTGGGTTTACGCCGCAGCGCCGTGTTGGTAAGTGGGAGCAAGGCATCCCCAGGGCAGGCATGAGAGGCAACCAGATGCACCAGCAGCCGCGGTCTTCTTTCGGTGTGCGCACGCAGAAGAGACAGGGATTGTGGGAACAGGCCCTGGAGAGACGACAGGAACAGCGAACGGGGTACGTACTCTTGTTGTAGTAGCTAGATTCCGTAGGCATCAGCAGTGTCCTATGATGATGTCACTTGAAGTTGAACTGATCTTGTTTCGCAGCAATGTTGCTTGCGATTTGAGATGGCCTTAATGTATTATATTTATTCATGCACAGAAACATAAGTGAGTAATGTTCAATAATCTGCTGATTGTGTAAAAAGTTCTAGGTAGCAGTTGATTTTTTTAACAAATTATATTTCTTAAGGCAGGGCAGTCGTTCTTCCATCTTTCTTAGGTGAGAAATCTGCTTTTGTAACCATGGCAGTATCTTAGAAATTTACATTAAATATAATTGTTGATCTCCCCTTAATCTCCTTATGACTGACTGATGCAGGGGCAGCATGCAGAGACAGTCTTCCTTTGGCAGTCAGCAGTATGGCAGCAAAAGACCGTTCCCCTATGGTTCAGAGAGCCTGGATGACAAGAGACGACGCATGGGACAGACAATTTATGGCAGCCGCCAGAGTTCTTATGAACCACGAGCCCCAAGTCTGCTTGATATGTCCATCACCAAGAGGATGACCCAGCAGATATCACCAAACGCAGGTGGGTAGGACACAGTTGACACAGTGCAGCCATGTGTGACCAGCAGTGTAATCTATGTGCAGTCACGTGTGACCAGCTGCAATCTGTATGAACCATGTGTGATCAACTGCAATCTGTGTGCAGCCATGTGTGACCGGCACCTGTGCAATCTGTGTAACCATGTGTGATGACCAATGCAATCTTTGACCATCTATACAGTCTGTCTGGCCATGTGTGACCAGCACCTGTTCAATTTGTGTAGCCATGTGTGATGACCAATGCAATCTTTGACCATCTATACAGTCTGTCTGGCCATGTGTGACCAGCACCTGTGCAATCTGTGTAACCATGTGTGATGACCAATGCAACCTTTGACCATCTATACAGTCTGTCTGGCCATGTGTGACCAGCACCTGTTCAATTTGTGTAGCCATGTGTGATGACCAATGCAATCTTTGACCATCTATACAGTCTGTCTGGCCATGTGTGACCAGCACCTGTTCAATTTGTGTAGCCATGTGTGATGAGCAATGCAACCTTTGACCATCTATGCTGTCTGTGCGGCCATGTGTGACCAGTTGTGCTTGGTATTCTCTAATGTTTCGTGGCGTGTTGAGTCTATATTGTAGCTATTGTAAATTGTGTTGCAGGTTTCCAGCAGGGAGGATCTGGCATGGGCCAGGGTGTGGGAGGGATGAGTATGGGAGGCGGGATGGGAATGGTACAGGGAAGTGGATACGAACAAGGGGGTGGATTTGAGCAGGGTGGAGGAATGGGGATGAGAGGAGATATTGGGCAGGACATGGGAATGAGAGGTGGGATGGAGCAAGGTCGGATGGACGGAGGGATGGGAATTGGAGGGGGAATGGACCAAGGTGGAATGGTCCATGGAGGAGGGATGGACCAAGGTATGGGATACGGAGGAGGGATAGCACAAGACAGGGGGATGATGCAAGACAGAGGGATGATGGGACAAGAGAGAGGGGTGATGGGACAGGAAAGAGGGATGATGGGACAGGACAGAGGGATGATGGTGAATGAACGGGGGATGGTACACGAGCGACTCGGAGTGAAAGTGGACCAGGACATGGGGATGGGGCATGGGGCTAGCATGTATGACGCGATACAGCAAGGGGGACAGATGGGATACGGGGGCGGACACCAGGGAAGGTTGCAGTCAAACATAATGGGGGCTGGGGAGATGGACCAGGGACTAGGGGGCATGGACCAAGGACCTGGGGGAATGGGTCAAGGGTCAGGGGTGGCCCCGTCGTCTGGGACAGTCAACCTACTGCTGGGACTCACACAGATGCTCAGGTGAGGATTGGGGTTCGTTGCTTGCCCGTTAGATATCTCTCTGTCACTCTTTTCTTATCACTGAATGCTGCAACATCTGTTTAAACTACCATCTACACTTTCACCATGTCATGTGCAAAACGGACATGACAGATATATCAGAAATAATGTTTCCTGTATAATTGTTTTTAATGGTACGTTAGCTACGTAGCCAGATACAGGGTTATGGTTAATTACAGATGACGTAATTTGTTTTTTAAGATCCAAAATTGTTGTTAGCATAAATTTGGACTAGCATATCAAAATGTTTAATCACTAGGTGATCTATATTTTTCCCTATGATGACAACCACACGCTGTGTTTTGAGTATTTTCAGAGTTTATGTGACCACCTGTAACAATGGTTTGTCTGTTGGCTGTTGCAGTAACCAGCTACCACAACAGAGACAGATGAGGCCGCGACGGCCGCGAGGGAATCAGTCGTTTGTGCGAGGCACCAGAGGCATGCGAGGGGGCAGCAGGGGTGGCCCCAGGGTCGGGGGAGTCAGGAGCACCAGAGGCTTCAACGGTTCGTAGCAGCTGCTCTCCTCTCATCAAGTCACTTCCAGTGGTTACTGGTGTGTGCAATACTGTCTTTATTCATTTATACCATATTGAGCTGTAGTTGCCTTGTTCAGTGTACTGACAGGCTCCTTATGAAATGTGCATGCTAGTTAATATAATCAGTACTAGCTTTCTGAGAATGAACAAGTCAAGCAAAGTGCACATTTTCCATAATTTATATTATTGCTGTTTTGTTGTGGACATTTTATAGAAATAACATTTTCTAAATTGTTCTTTGTATTTCACATTATATGTTTGTGATGATTTATTTGATAATTACAAAGGTTAATCACTGTAGTAAAATCCATGTTTATTTTAAAATGATTTGATTGCAGGCCCAAGAAGGTGACGGAACAAGTGACTTGCAAAGGAGCCAGCGTGCACAGAGGGCTCCACTAAGTTGTCACATTCCTCATGGAGACAAAACTGGCGGAGACCAATACATAATAATAAAGTTCCTGGTTAGATGTTAATGTAATACTTACAGAATAGCAGGTTGTGTCAAGTGAATGTTTTAGTAAGATTGTTTAATAAAGTGTTCAATAAAGTGTTTGTAAACTATTTGGCTGTTTCAGTTATTGTTGATGTATGCCTATGTCGAGATACAAACAATGTTACAGAAACCTTGAATATACTGATTTTGCATATAATTAGTAAGTGGATCGATCCAGATTGTTTTCTTATTAAATATCTAATTAATTTCCTCACATATATTTTTAATATAAAAATCAATTCTGTTTGGACCCATATTTTAAATTTATATTGAGTGTTACATATTACTACTAAATTTATTATGAAGTTGGTCTTAAATTTCAGGTGTGAATTTTTTATATACCGGTAACATAAATTGGCCAATCCCATGCAATTCATTCACTATAGCCATGGTTTGTTGTTTTACTGAACAGCAATATAAAAACCAGTTGTTCGGAAATAACTAGACTAGACGTATGCATTCTCTTGTAAAAACATTTATTTTGATATATCAATATGCAGGTTTGCTACATATATTAAAATGGCCTATAGAAATGTATCAACACTTTACAATAACTAAGAACACATGGCAAATATACTGCTGATTTATCAAATTGTTCCATGTTAAAATTTATGAGACTTCTGCAGACTTAATCCAACGATTGTACACCATCATCTTGTATACTGTAGAAGCTTGCAGACACACTCCTTTGATGTCTCTCGATTTCCATGATATCCTGTAACAAAATGTATTTTATTAACAACAAATTTTGCTGATCTGATTATGGAATGACGTGACTGGCATAAAACATGGCAGATCCGTGACCCTGGGTGGACACAACATGGACAAGAATGTCTACATTAGTTTGATAGGATAATCTGGATAAATCATAAGGTAATCTCCAGCTATTAGGAAAACAGAAACCTTGAGAATGGTGTGATTCACAGTCACCACAGCTGTGTTTGCTGCCCTGTGTCACAGATGTGTATTGAGAGGTTCTTCTCTAAAGTGCTTTTGTGATGTTTCAACAACTTTCAATGATCATTTACAGACTAACTCTGCCATGTGGTGACACTTGGCTCTTGAGATGGTCGCCATAGAATGGATTGGAGGTTGGTATCAACTCTAGATCGCCATGATAACTTCCTGATCTAGATCGCCATGATAACTTTCTGATCTAGATAGCCTATGATAACTTCCTGACGGAATAACTATGCTGGCCAGAAAAGTGACCATGTAAAACTTTTTAAAAAGGCGCATCATAATTAGGTTAATTTTTGATAAACTTCCAAAACAAGTTGTAATCAATCATATGATGCATGTCTGTCAATACTTACCAGTGGCTGCTATTAGTAGTGTTCATCACCATATTCATTGTAACTCCGTCTTGCTGGCATTGGCCGAGACAACCCTGTCTGCTGTCTGAAAAACACAATCACAACACATTGGAGTTAACCCCGACAAGGCCTGACATGTACGACAGATTGTCCAGGGCAACTAAAACGCATGGTTGAGCAAGCGGGTGTAGACCTCTACTAGCTCATATGGGCAAGTCAAATTTACACAAGGACAAAGTCAACATAGCATTTGGCCAAACAAATGTTGAAGTGTTACTGAAGTTTTGATATTTATATTTAAAATAATGATTCGAAACATGTCAAAGTAGATTTTGTTTAGAAAAAAACTTGACATTGCTAGTGATCTCCTATTTACTCGTGCCAAGTTGTAATATCTGGGCGCATCTCACCAACATTCTCATGAGCCATAAGTCAAATTTTACTCTATACTCTGTACATATACATAATAAATTACCCTGAAACCAGTCAATACCTGGACACACCACAAGGCCACTTCCACCACTATATCATATTAATAGCATCCTTTATGATTATAATTTTGATTTGAAAATGCTCAGATTCTGTTAAATAAAGGACTTGTTGAGCATATGATATTATCCTGTGACAGTGCCACCCACCTAAGAACCTCCGTGATACCCAGCAGGAGACTGACAGCGTCCGTGGCAGGTGTCTCTGGTTCTGCCTCATACGGCCTGAAACCCTCGTCCTGTCGGGGTGGATACCGTGGCTGTCCCGGCTGCCCCCTGGTCGCGTATTCCCGCTCCGGGGACAGGAGTGATGGGATCTGGGGGGCCGGGGGCTCTGCCCAGCGTGGCTGTTGCTCGGGGGGTGGTTCTGCCTCGTCCCCGAACGAGTTCTGTTTCTCGTTGCCGTACATCGCGATGTAGCTGCTCGCGTAACTCGACATCTGGCGCCCACCACCAGGTGGCTCTGCCTTCCTTTTCATGGCGGCACCGCCTCGTCCACGCAATGGGGCTCCGCGTCCACGTGCCACACTGCCTTGTCCACGTGCAGTGTCATCTCGTCCACGCGACGTCCATGTTGGTTCCCGCTGCTGTGGTGTTTGCAGCAGAGGAGATTCGTGCCTGGGGGATGGTTCACGCAGCAGTGGGGTACGCAGCAATGGACGTGGATGTTCCAGCGAGTTTCTCTCCCGTGGTTTCCGCTGTGGACTATCTTGTGGTTTCCTCGGTGGCTGTTCCTGTGGTTTCCTCGGTGATCTGTTCTGTGGACGTTCATGTGGCTTCTGCTGTGGACTGTCCTGTGCTTTCTTCGGTGGTTGGGAGCCTTTCTCACTTGCTAGCTTCCTCTCCATCACTTGCATCTCCTGAAGACACACAGGTAATAGACTCCTGAAGACACACAGGTAATAGACACCTGAAGACACATAGGTAATAGACTCCTGAAGACACAGGTAATAGACTCATGAAGACACACAGGTAATAGACTCCTGGAGACACACAGGTAATAGACTCCTGAAGATACAGGTAATAGACTCCTGAAGACACACAGGTAATAGACACCTGAAGACACACAGGTAATAGACTCATGAAGACACACAGGTAATAGACTCCTGGAGACACACAGGTAATAGACTCCTGAAGATACAGGTAATAGACTTCTGAAGACACACAGGTAATAGACTCCTGAAGACACACAGGTAATAGACTCCTGAAGACACACAGGTAATAGACACCTGAAGACACAGGTAATAGACTCCTGAAGACACAGGTAATAGACTCCTGAAGACACACAGGTAATAGACTTCTGAAGACACACAGGTAATAGACTCCTGAAGACACACAGGTAGTAGACACCTGAAGACACACAGGTAATAGACTCCTGAAGACACACAGGTAATAGACTCCTGAAGACACACAGGTAATAGACTCCTGAAGACACAGGTAATAGACGTCTGAAGACACAGGTAATAGACTTCTGAAGACACACAGGTAATAGACACCTGAAGACACACAGGTAATAGACTCCTGAAGACACACAGGTAATAGACTCCTGAAGACACACAGGTAATAGACTTCTGAAGACACAGGTAATAGACTTCTGAAGACACACAGGTAATAGACACCTGAAGACACACAGGTAATAGACACCTGAAGACACACAGGTAATAGACTCCTGAAGACACAGGTAATAGACTCCTGAAGACACAGGTAATAGACTTCTGAAGACACAGGTAATAGACTTCTGAAGACACACAGGTAATAGACTCCTGAAGACACACAGGTAATAGACTCCTGAAGACACACAGGTAATAGACTCCTGAAGACACACAGGTAATAGACTCCTGAAGACACACAGGTAATAGACTTCTGAAGACACACAGGTACTAGACTTCTGAAGACACACAGGTACTAGACTTCTGAAGACACAGGTCATTTACTGATTTAAGGCGACATGGTCCGTTCGTGGCTTTTTATTTTTATTGCAAAATCATGTACGGCATAAATTATACCTATTACAGCGTAAAGACAAACAAAATATGTTTTCGTGTACCATTTAGGGGTTGGAAATAGACGCTCTAAGGGTGCTTAACTCTGTGTACACATCGACCACGAGGCATTTTCAAAACCGTTATAGGCGTGGCTAAAACCCAGAAGGAAATGCATGATCACGTGAAAACAAGTTGACGCCACTAATGCCACACCCAGCCAGGTGCATGGCTCCCAGTTGGTAAAGGTCAAAGGGTGGGTGTTACTCGTGGCGATTTGAGTGACTGTGTCGGGATTCTTATAAACATTCGACGTTTAACATTACGAAGTCAGTTCTGTTTCAATAAAACATTTCTTGGCGGTCAGGACGCTACAATAGTTATAACTGATACTGATTGACATGATTTTGCAATAAAAATAAAACACCACGAACTGATCATGTCGCTTTAAGGACTAGCGGTCTTATAGACAGTACACACCCGTCCAAGCTGTTGTCTGCGTGTTTCGTCGATGCCCCTCACTGATCTGATCTCTTGGCGCATTTCTATCAGCTTCTTCTTCAGTCTCTCCTTCTCAGACTCAGACATTGCCGGGCCTGAAACAAAAGCGACATCGATGACCAACTGTGTACAGCTGTTAAAGGGAATAACAACAAGGCATTATATAAATTTCTTTTGTTGCATATACATGAAGTATACTATTATATGTAACATTTGAATGTGTTTAAAAAATACATAAAAATATCTATACGTTTAAAATGTTATATTAAACACGGCTAGCCCACAGATCCCGCAGAATTTTCAGATTTTATGAGCTTAGCATTTTACCAACTATGACGTCATCCCAGCATCCGTAAAAGCGCGGCAAAAATATGCATATTTCAAAAAGCCCACTGGCATTGCATAAAGTGTGGAATTTCTAATTCGTTCAAATGTTACGTATAATAGTATACTTCATGTATATGCAAGAAAAGAAATGTATATTAGTAATGCCTTCTTGTTATTCCCTTTAACTACAAATCTAATTTTGCCGCGCTTTTACGGATGCTGGGATGACGTCATAGTTGGTAAAACACTTAGCTCATTGAATCTGAAAATTCTGCGGGATCTGCGGGCTAGCCGTGTTTAATATAACATTTTAAACATATAGATATTTTTATGTATTTTTTAAACACACTCAAATGTTACATATAATAGTATACTTCATGTATATGCAACAAAAGAAATTTATATAATGCCTTGTTGTTATTCCCTTTAATAAACCGCCCTCAAACACACGATCTGCAAGCAGCAAAATTAGTCTAGCCTCCTTGCAGGTGGGAATAATTTCACAATGGGACAAGTTTAGCATGACACCGGCGCGCTATCGCGCAACTCGGTGTACTTAGTTACACACCACATACAGGGTTCAATTTTATGGTAAAACGTCTCATACACCATACGTGATTCAATAATCCATCTTACTAAATACTTGAAAAAAAAATTGTAGAATGATAAAATCTATGCTTCACAAACGATGTCACACTCAAATTCGTCATAGCTGTGAATAGCCTCATTCTGCAGTGAGACGCAGTACACTGCTCATGCTGTATCAATCAAGTTGTTAAAATAAAAACACCGGGCTTAACTGGCACTGACAGTACCCCAGCCATATCACTGTAACGTCTAGTCCAGTCATTTATTGCAAAATCTTGGATGCACAGAGTACCATTAAAATCGCACCCTGACATATAGAGACCAAATGCAATGTTCACCTTTTGGAGTGCTGGTTGGTGGGATGGTCATCTTGCCAGGTAGCTTCATGCCGACCTGTCGTCTGTGGGAGACTGGGTCAAGGAAGTAGAAGACAACGAGTTGATGCCGTCGTAGCACCAGGGGGAAGGTGATGCGGTTGTAGAGGGCGTCCTTGGCTGCTTCCTCCGACTCATAATTCACGTAGCCATAGCTGTATCAAACAGTCACATCCATGTTACTCAATCGACAGTCGTTTCAGATGTGCACGAGACGAAATTGACACCCATATGCAGTTCAAGTGTGAAATAGTTGTCTTACAATAACAGCTGTGACATAAAACAAAATGTTCTGCGGATCCTTCTCTAATATCCTTGTGAGCTCATAAACCAGATTTTCCTCTTTAAAAAAAATGTCGGTCCTATTTCACATCTATGTTAAGTGTCCGTTTGGCACATTCTGGTATCGACAGTTTTCAGTATTCAAGATCTCTGATCTTGAATACTGAAAAGTGTCAATACCAGGATGCACCAACCAGGAACTGATACCCACATATCCCCAGTTATACATCGGGGCTTTTTACCTTTGAAAAGTTAAATTTAACAATGGATTTTGTATTTTCTTTACGAATGCTATGTTTATAAAATGGTCCACAAGTAGTTTGATGCCCTCCTACCAGTAAATGATCACAACTGTCAATAAATCAATTAATGATAACAACTGCTAGCATTTTTGTATTTTATGCAAGAAATTCTGATAATGTTCATTCCACAAATCAGATTTAACTGGCAATAATTCAAGCAATACATCTAGAGATGTTCAACTATTTTGTCAGTAATTTGTTAACTGGTGCTTCCTATCAATTAATGTGACTCTTGCATGTTCAATGATTGTTTAAAATACATAACTTTTTGAGTGAAATACGTAATGTAATGTAACATTACTGAGTGACCATAAACTGTTTTTTTAAAAAGATTCTGAAAACTGATGGACTTTTGGCATGTTTAGAAACCATGTTACATGGCAACACATGCTTGAAATGTATCAACGATGCAGGGCCATTCAATACATTTCCTGTGGTGATTATTATGAATGAGTCTATACAGTTTAGTCATATACGTGGCGTGACATTGATATGTTGCACTACAAATCAACCATTTCCTGGAGCAAAAATTGCTTTGGCCAAACCTCTGATTATGAATATGATACGATATTCTACATGACTTACCTGCATTGACTGTGGAATGTATGGTGTTTATTTGATCACTATCCCACCCCTGAGAAGAACTTGCCAATGTTGTCATTAAACTATTGGCTTCTTCAGAGAGTGCATTGTGATTGATTAATATTGAAACAGTCTCTTGACATTGGTGTCAGGACAGGCTAGGGTTTAGGCACTGCAGCATGTTGCGTTATGCATGAATTCTTATGACAATGATTTGTGGTTTTGGGTTGCATCATGAGATATTCATTGTCACATCTGGTGGGCTGTATTTACTGGAGTTCTGTGCAGTGTGTTGTTACAACAAGCAATCATTTGGAGTGTTTGGAGTGTTAATGTCACACATGGTTTGAGACAGTGACACAGGGTGTTTTGTGTTGCCGGGATGTTAGAAAACTGTGTGACACCAACTTGGTGGTTAAAACATTGTCACACATGGTGTTTTATTACTCTGTGGCGGCTGTGACATAATATAAGTGTTCACGTGACACTGGGTGATAATATATGTTTGTGCCATAACGCAAAGGCTTTGACAGTGTCACATTCAATCAAGGTTGCAATATTTTCTGGTTGGTCTGTCATCATACCTTTTATGCACGACAACAGCAAAGATGTCAAGATTTATGTACTGTGCACATTTATTTTAACTCTTACACGAGTTACAATTGTATGTTTGTGTGCTAAAGAATAAGTCTGTTTCATGCAAGGATGTTTTGAGAACAGAATACCAGGTATTCTGTGTTGTTTTTGTCACTTGTGTAGTTGATGACAAAGGTAGATGCCAGCAGAGATGATTTATGCACTGGTGTCAGTCAGCAGTGAGTGTACAGTCTAGTTGTGACATGAAGCATTTCCACACTTGACCACACATTTACTTCAACTCTGTTGTTCAAATGAGTTTCTACCACTCTGGTTTGGCTGTAGCATCATGTATTTTTAAAAGCAGCATTGCCTGTTCCATTGCAGTCAGCCAGTCAGTAATTATTAGCGGGAAGTTCACTGGGACTAACAAGTGCAGGTGGCAGCTGTGTTTACAAACTCAAAGTTTTGTTAAAATTAAATTTTTGTATGCAAAATATCTTCATGACGCTGTTATGGGTTTATTAAAGCACTATAGCATGCAGATACCATCAACAGTTATGCTGCCAATAACGACCAACAATTGCTTTCTACATGGTGTAATATAATATTTAGGAAATTTGCATTATTCACATGAAATTGCATGGTTTATTATCATTACGGATTTTGTGAAAAATAATAATGATCAATTGTGAGCCATTGACATCTGGGAGTTGTTGGCATGGAGTCCACTCACTTAAGGAATTACGGGACACGACCAATTTTTTTTTGAAAAACACTTATAAATCTCTCCAAGACTTGTTTTCAGGGAGTCACTACATTGAAACTAAGAAGATGGCATCTTTAATTTTTTTATTTTCAAATATTTTGGCGCGGGAGGGGGTAATAATCGAACAAAAAAGTCGAAAAATAGCATAAGTTTAAATGAATAGAACACTGAAACCCCTATTGTCATTTACATTATTCAAGTGTTTCTATGTAGGTAATGTACCATTCTAACTTTCTGTGCATGGCCATTTGTCTATGTTACTTAGATTTTTTGTAACGATTTTTTATAAATATTTTATTTTTATCTTCAAATTTTTCATATTCAAACCCCCCTATTATGTGACTCACATGACTGATCATAATTTCAATGCACAGGAATGTAGATATTTATGGTACTGTTGCTATATGTAAAGTTGGTATGCATTACTTGGTTAGTTTTTGAGTTCTATTCACTTTTACCTGAAAAAAGTGACAACTGAGAAAACGGCACTTAAAGTATGAACTGAGACATTTTAATATGTTGCAAACATCAGATCTTACAAATAAGCATCCACATTATAGCCTTACCATTTATACACAATATCTATATGTTTGTAACAGTAATTGTTAATCATTAGCGACATAATTATGTTATTGTTTACCCCTACCCCCATAATCTGTAATGCAAGAAATCATAGCCGATGCACTATTTTAGCCAGTTTTCACTTAGAATACACACTAAATAGGTTGTATCAGGATACCTAAATCAAATATTCACACTGAATGCAATATAGATAGGTTATCATGTAAAGAATCCTGTTCAGATGGTTATTTTACCTAAGTATCGCTAGATTTTGTAGTCCGTGTGCATCCACGTACAAAAAATATGACGCCAGCCAGCTACCATCAACCAATAACAGTCTTTATTAATACATATACATTCTTTTGTCCATTAAAATGACAATTGTATCATGTTTTCCCTCCCCATTCATATTAAAATCCAATAATATAAACATCATTAGCATAGCTAGTATACTTCCAGAGATGCATCAAGTCTAAATCCGGAAAAATGCAATTTGTGCAAAAGCCGCCAAAGTTTGAGTAACAATTTGGCAATGGCTTCAGAAAATATTTTGTTACTATTAATATTGTAAGTTTAAATGTTCTGTTATACATGTGGTATCATCAGTGAGGATGGATAGAGCAAGTAGAAAGTTGTTTCAAAATTATTAACTTGCTCTCAAGTCATATGCAGTTTGTGCCTATAGTCATGTCGTATTATGTATGCTATTTCAGCAACCTGACGTTGTTCACCAAGGTCTCAAAATGTATTATCTATGTTTGTTATAGTCTCAGGAACAGTTAAAACATTACCAAACAGGAACACAGTCAATTGCACTAACAACTGCATGACTGTTAGGATCAGACACTGAGCTGACAGGAGCAAGTTTCCACTGAAGAACAGCTCCAGAGTGTCATTGATTGCGAGAAGTCATGGCAGTCTCAAGTGTTGGTGATGAGTTTGTGTCACCAATTTCTGCATAATATTTCTAGGATATCAACTGCAGTAACAAAGCAAAACCTCTGCAATCATCCCTGCAAGAACTCAAATGCAGCAACTTGGCAATGGGGATAATCCACCGTCTGAAGAAGGGTCAAGCACCACTGAGGAGATGGAACCGAAGTGAAATATATCATGTATCAATAAAAAGAATTTGTCTAATGGAATGTAAAATTGTACTATGCATGCATGCGTGCGTGCGTGCGTGCAAAAAAGTAAAACAATATAATTAGCATATGATTATGAGGTACCATTTAGTAATAAATAATTGTATTTATTACAAATTTAATTATATTGAAAAATTCATAGAATAGACCATGGCATAACTGTGAGGCTGAAGTCTAACAGCTAAGTAATAACTCACATAAAACATAGTCATTTAGCTGAATTTTCTAACTTGTTTACTCCAAAAGATAAAACCCAAAGATATATACACTGACTGAAAAAACACCAGCTAAATATATCAACAGCTGCAACTGACAATTCAGCAAATACTCTGATCCATTCCAATAAGTAAAACAACACTCAAGTTGTGACCGAGTTTGGCCATGGCCCATGCTGCAAACACCACCAACGATCCCCGCCTTCCCGTTCTACCTCCGGCCGTCGGCGCTAAGCTGTCGCCTGCAACGTATACTCCTATGCATGGCTGCGTGCTGCAGGCAATGCTATCTAACACTGTTCGATATCCGTCTTCCCCGCCGCCCTCGGGCACCGCAGCCGCCCTCGGCATCGTCGCCATCGACGCCAAGCTGTCGTCTACGGTGATTACGTACGGCTGCATTTCCATCGAAACACGCCGTTTTGCCACCGAAAAATCCCGTTTCGCACACGGATCCCGCACTTGTGCGGCTTTCCATTTCTTTCTCTGACTAAATTCAGGCAAATTTATAACGTTTGGCAGCGAAAGGATCCACACAAACGTCGTCGAAACTGTAGTTAGGCGCCATCTTGTTTATATTCGGTAATGGCAACATGGTGAATCATGGGATACGGGCCACGCCTTATATGGAATTATCCAGGTCACCGCAGGTCACGCACACAGCGGAACTTGCCGATGCTGAGTTTTGCTGACGTGTCACAACGGCGAACGCCAAATAAGGAAATAGTCGGTCGAATTGAGCTTGCGTTTATTAGGATTTCCCGTAAATACAGGTCAAAGGGCGGGGATGCCGTCTACGCAATCAGTTAGAGGACAGATTGGCGGTTCTATTCGTACCAAACAACATGGCGAACGGTGAATGTACGGTGGCGTTACTAAGGTCTAAACATCGCGTATTTTTCAACAGATCCTGCGTCTTCAAAAATCAAACGGATTTAATAATTGATAGGGGATCATTTTATTATCGCAAAAAGGTCATTTAGAGGTATGTAATTGTTATAAAAGTGAACTTTATTGATAGATGACATGCACAAGTATTAGAAAATGGCAAAAACACGTTTTTGATATTTTTTTCGAAAAACGTCATTTGAGCTGCCGTGTCTGTCCTTAAATGATACTGTATTTTGAATTATTTTGTTTATATTTAATTATTATCACTATTAGGCTTTGATTTTTATGAAGACTGTGAGTCTCAAATCTCCACCTATTCCAGTGTTCAAGTGGTTGATCAATATCAGCAGTCCACCAGAGAATGTATTACTATGTAGCCTTGATTACCCAGGCTCCGTGAGGTGGCATCACTTTTTAGCCTGGGAGATTAATGCTCTACCAATGTTGCCATTAGGGTGGCCTTATCCCAGAATTGGGTAGAGATACTGATTGTGTTTCAGGCTGACTATGAAATTAAGACTAAAATAAGGATGTACTTTTGTATGATAACACTATAAATAATATTATTAAAAGTACTCAATATTAAATTTATATTCACAAAAAAGTAAACAGACATACAAATTTGTAGTTGTTTATGATGCAGGAAGTATGGCAGGATTAGCCCCAGTTACCCAGGCTCCATGATGTGGCAGCACTTTTTAGCCCCTAACATTGATAACATTCAAAAGACATGCTGCCATCTTGAATTGGCTCTGGGGCTACATGAGTATAGTTGAATGTATTTATAAAAAATTGTAAGCATGGTATAGTGGCCCTGTTCTCCAACTGAACAAGGGCACTGCCATCCTGAATTATGGGCCAAATTGAATCACTCACTTCCGATTGATATAAATACATTAATTTATTCACTCGCCTGTATCAGCTCCATTATTTTTAGTGAAAAAGTCTGGACTAACAAATTTGTCTAAGGATTCTCAAATATGAGTGAAGCTAGTTGGACTCCTGCAAACTTTGTTTGGCAATTATAGATAATATATTAATATTATAAACTTTTTAGTGAATGTTATCCAGAAATCGTTGGTTTGAGTTGATTAAAATTTGGTCTTTGGTTCCATATTATCCACCAAGTTAACCGAATGGCAGCGGAAAGTGTAGTTTTGTATTCTATATCCTACAAGTTTCAGCCATTTATACAGAATTCTGGTGTTTTCATGTTTTAAAGTGTATCTTTCGAAGTTGCCACCTAAACAGCCAGATGTGGGAAATGCTTCATTATTGTCAACAACACCGACCATGCTTCATGGTCAAGTTGTTGTATGATGTCACGTTTGGTAACCATAGTAACAAAGCCGCCGCCACTGGGCAGCAGCAGTTGTGGACATTACCCTTTAGGTTGACCGTTGGTATCTCGAGCAAGGATGACATTTTTCGCTTCTGGAAATAGAGCTGCAAGTTCCTCTTCTGTCGCTGTGCTAGGCACATTGGCAACATATAAGTAACCGCTGGCGTTGTACTCTGAAAGAAGTAGTGGTTTTGTTCAGTCAGTAGGGTGAGGGGGTTCTCACCCTCGATGAACGGTTCATTAATTCACGATCACTCGTGACAACATTAATTGAGCAGGTCGCACATGTGATCAAGATCACAGCGCTGGTATTTACGACACTGTTGGCTTCATTTGGGGGACATTTTAACCCTGAATAAGTGAGCTGAGTTACTTTTTCTTCAGACATTGTCCGACTGATTTGTGAGTCTGAAAAGTGAGAAAATGTTCACACAACTTTATGGTGGGACATGCATTTCTATTTTGCGTTTTGCATTGTCTCGCTGAGACATGTGCAAGACTTTATACAGAGGCTTGTTATATCTGCATTTTGCAGTGGAGTTGATAACACTTCCAAATTTATGTTACTATATGAAATGTTTTACCAAAAAGGTTTCGCACAATATCTTAGTTTCACGCAATATTGGTGTAACAAAGATTTACAGTTTTGTTGTAGTTTGATGGAATCTAGTCTCTTCCAAACAGTTAGCGATCTTGAGATTATAAAATAATTTGTCTGACAAATAATTGCCGTATTTAATTTTTCTGTCTAACAGAATAAAAAGAAAATCATTTTTTAAACATGAAGAAGTTTGTAATTTAATCCAAAAAATTCACAAATGTCAACCCTTTCTAGCAGCTTGTTGTTAGAATGATGCATCTTTTTAGAATCCACAATTTGAAAAATTAAAACATTGACAGTAATGTTAATAAAAATTCTTTGCAACCTTAACCCAAAATTCCTCCAGAAAACTGAGAACAACATGCATTAAAACAAGCTTATTTTGCACCATTGTGACTTGGGCACATGTGAACAAGCAAGTTAAACAAATCACAGTTTTGGACGGCATATTTAAAATACAATCCAAGTACACACAGGACATTATTTCATGTATAGAATCTTGTGAACTTGTCATTATGGATATATCACATGATCAAGACCATGTGAAGGACTAGTCAGAAATCCAAGCTCCTGGCCAATTTGGTGGTTCACGCCAGGTTTGGGTTCTTAGAAATGTATTGCTGTTTCAATAAGTGCCGAGTTCATTTAACCATCAATAAAAAAATTCATATACAGTATTTGTTTTATATGTTTAGCATAAGTAAATTTGCACAAAGGTTTGGTGTTTGGCTGTACATCTTCTAGTTGGTTGCTATATCTTTGATGAGGTTAAAAGCATTAGTTGAACGTATCATTGATGCATTGATAAATCGTGAAATGTTCTCACGATGCAAAGCATGGTAAGCTTTAGGAGTCATGCTACATGTTGTGTGAGACTACAAATTGTATTACAACATCTACTCAGATTTGGTTATATAAATATATTCAAAATTGCGAACCCTAGACTGGGTCCACATTAATGATATTATTTGTTAACACAGACCGATTAGTCCTTTTTTGCTACAAATATATGGGGAATCTGTCCACGACTGAACCAAAACATTGATGTATGACATAATGTCAAGGACCATCAGGTGAGACATGTCACTCTACACGTCATGGGCCTGACATGTCATTTAAAGAGTGCTTGGTGACATGAAGAACTTCCCAAAGATCTGACATGCAATTAGAACAGTTCAAGGGTTTGGAGACTGACGGACTGACAAAATATGCATTTAAAGGTGACTGAAAATGTCCCATGGAATTGATCGGCGACTGAAGTATAAAACTGTCTCTCTGTCATCTTGGTTGACCACTCACGGCAGTGTCAGTGTCATATTTGACTGGTGTTGGCTGAGGCTGCAATCACTTACCTGGTGTCTTGTTCACCTGCAGGCCGTACTTGGTATGATAATCCAGGTGGTAGTCAACTGCATGAAGAAATAATACATTGTTATGATGCAACCATATGACCATAAAAAAGCAGATCACTTCTGAAAGAGAGGGAAGTAACTGGGATGGAGATCTCGGTAGGATTGTGTAAGACGTAACTGTGGCCTTGTGACCAATTAGGCTATGAAGAGGATAAGAAAAGGAAAAACTTAGAAAACAAAAACTTGACACTGAGTGTGTTGTTGTCATTTCAAAATTTCAAACTCAGATTAA
This sequence comes from Oasisia sp. SBJ-2009, assembly GCA_964017155.1. NCBI lineage: Eukaryota > Metazoa > Annelida > Polychaeta > Sabellida > Siboglinidae > Oasisia > Oasisia sp. SBJ-2009. Next base: position 8,408,046 of record OZ024858.1, read on the forward strand.
TGGCAATTTGGAAGTACCTTTAACACTCTACAATACAATAAAACTTTATCTAGCTTCCCCCATCAACATTATCAACATGAATCTTAGCCTCGGTTACCCAGACTCCGTGAGGTGGCAGCACTTTTAAGCCCCTCAACTCCGCCTGGGACATTAATGGGCTTAAGTTTCTACATCCGGGTAGCCTTACCCCAGATTAGGGTAGAGACGCTGATTGGCTCTCAGGCCAACTAGGAAATAAAAATTAAAATAACGATATACTTTTACAAGATAATAATATCATATGAAAAGTATTCAACATTGAACTTATATTAACACAAAAGTAAGTAAAAATTCAAATTTACAGTTGTTTATAAAATAAGAATTACGGCAGGATTAACCAGTATCCGTGAGGTAGCAGCATTGTCTAGCCCCACATGGATAGCATACCGATTAAATAAGGATACCTTTTTATCAAATACCGGGGTAATGCTGTATTATAAAAACTATTCAGAATTAAACTTATATTAACACAAAATAAATAGAAATACAAATTTGCAGTTGTTTTTAAAAATATATATTACGGCAGTGTCCGTGAGGTGGCAGCATTGTATAGATCATGCGGATACCAAACAAAAGCCATAAATGGTACCAGACTGTCTTCTCAGCGTAGTTCCGCAGCCGACCGACAGTCGGTTAAGCGAGACTACATGAATCTACAATGATTTATAGCTATGTGAGAATGGATGATGAACGAAGGAATGAAGGAACGAAGGAATGAATAACATACCTTTGCTCCTTTTTTCTCCGAAGACCAAATTCTTGTCAATTTTGATCATGTTCTCAAGAACAAATTTCATCCCATCATGATCTTGAAGTGTCATCACCAGAAGACTGCAACGTACCACAGTAGCACACTTCAGTTAACCTGCACAAGTCTGGGGATACCTCATCACAGATCTACACAACAGCCAACTGGCTTATGCAATGTGAATTGAAAGGATTCTTCTTAGGAAAGCTGCACTGTATCAGTCAAAATGATTTCAGACATTTACTAAACCGCCTGTTACTGAGCACAGTTTAGTCATTTAATTTGATCAGTTCATTGGGAATCGATTATTTGAAACTGAAATAATTTTTCAACATATGGCATCACAGTCCATTTTAGCTGAAACTCTGATCTTGCTCAGGCCACCGCACTAATTTTGAAAGCCAAATTTGATTATGATACTTCCATATATTTGTTTGCAATAGCTTGAAAAGGGTAACCTATAAACTCAGGTTCCTGATGTAATGTTCATATTATATTCATGTTTTACCAATGTTGTATTTTATGCGCCTCTCAGCGGAATTATCTTCTGGATATACGCTGCTTTATAAATACAATTAGTATTTAGATATTTTGTTTTAACAATAATTTGAACATTACAAATACACAGGGGACCGACAGAGCCTGCCAGATCTTGCTTCTCTTACACACAAGATTCTATGACCTATTGAGATGATGGAGTCAACACTAGGCACCTGCAAACACTCTGTAGTTAGTGCAGTACACCAAAGCTATCTGACTACTGCGGTTACTGTACCATTGTAATGTTGAAAATACCCACCCGACTATCTGTTCTGGGTCATCGACCTTGCTTGTGTTGAAGTTCACTGTGAAAGAACTGCACAGTTTGCAGATGTCCACCATAATGGGGTGACCCATGTGTTGAGGGCAAATGGGGTACGCAAACACTGTCTTCAACGACTTCTCATTCGTCAGGTCTGAAAGCACAGATGGCTCTAGTCTAATATTCACTCAAGTATCAATTTTGTTTTTGTTTTTAAAAAGTCCACCCTTAGGCATGTTGTAACATCTCCAAACACGACCCCAAATACATACAGACCTTGTCCAAGGAAACTCACCTCTCATCATTTCACGGTGATTTACTATCTTCACATCAGTAAACTGTACTTTCTTGATCTCGCCGTCATCTGTAACAGCCAAGGTCATATATATAGCTCTTCATGAACAAGAAACACTGCTGTTTCGTAAAAAAAAATTATACAACTATTAATGTATTACAAGTCGTAACTGTATCCAATTTGATTACACTATTACATATGTAAGAGTCCATTAAAAAAATTACTTGTAAACATAACAACTGCTATGATTTTTATGGGAATGGCAAAATGCTATTAGTCTTATAATATATATATATATATTATATATATATATATATATATATATATATATACATACACACACACACATTATAGATACACCTAGTAGTATTGTAATGTTAGGAAAGTCACCATGTACAAGCCAGGGTGTGCATGTTTGTTTGATGCATTTCTCAGTCGAGTTATTGGTCATTATTATTATCAGTTATTACATCACAAAATAAGACCTGGATAAACAGAACTATCAAGAACAACGCTTTCCTGTAAATCTTGTTTGTAAATGAGAAGTGTCAAACATTCCATCTCCTGACACTGTACACTATCAGATGCACTTTAGACACTGATCTAAGCTTGCCATTAATGCTAGTCACCGATGGTGTACGTTATGATTTTCATCATCGCCATTAAACATTTACCAACCTTTATTGTTTGTCTTTGCTGCTGATGACTTGTCAACTCCAGCCTTGACAACCCGCTCTCTAGGTTTATTATTCTTGACCAGTTTACTCTCTAAAAACACACAAAAACATGCCAGTAATTGAATTATCAAATATTTGAACATATAATAAAAAAGAATTACTTTTGATGTAACAAAATATTTAGTAGTAATTATGTACTCTACATTTAATGTATTATCTGGAAAAGTACAAATGTATTCAAATCAATAAGAAATCATATATTGCAAAATTAAAAAATTACAGCAAGGTTGTGTGTGTTTTATATAATTTAATGTAATTATACTTTTTTTACATTTTATATTGCTGAATACACAACATAGAACACACTGTAAAAGCACCTAGTACATGGATAAACAAATGTCTCGATGATACCATAGAAAACACAAACTGTGTATCGGTGCCAGCATTATATTCTAGATTAGACAAGAATAAGAAAAGATGCACTTTATTATTCCCAAAAAGGGAAATTAGAATAGGTTACAACATGCCATGAATCTGACGTACCTGGTTGAGTTTTGACATCTGGTTGAGTTTTAATATTCATAACTGGCATGGATAAATCATCATCATTATCGTCAAAACCTTGTAACATTAGCAATTCATTCTCGGCCTCGAGTTCAGCTTTCATGTAGTCATCGTCCGACATGTGGGTGTTTAAAGAAACACCATTCCGTACATACACCGGGGCTTCGTCTGCCATCAGTAGAACTCTGAATAAGAAAAACAAGACTCGTTTATTACCAAATAATCCACAATATTAATAGTCAATTTAAGAATGTGTTGTATAATAAATTTAATGGTTTCAATCAACATAGCTATTTTACACTGCCACTATAACTCAACTAAATGTAGTAAATATTCTAGTTATCCAATATTGTTTCAACAATGTTTTAGTTTTTGCAGTGACATTAACAGGAATTTTAGTTTGAAAGGACACAGTGCTGATGATAACGATGCACAAAATTTCAAGTTTCAAAATGGTAACAAGTGGACTTAAACCCTAGGCCAGGAGTATGTGTATGTATTGATACATGGATATACATGTATTGGGTTTTTTGTATGTACTTGTTGGGATTTGTTTCATGTACGGGGCATGATGGAATTATGAGGTGATGCAGTAGCGTGATATTTAGGAGGTTGTATTATGTTGTAAAGCAAATGCGAGTTGGTGTTGTCATTGACATTGTCGTCTTTCAAATGTGTCCAAACCATGTTTGTTTTAGTAGTCCCGTTACGTTTGTTCTGTAATGGCTAACCATTACAGCATCCATGCCTCTTGCTCAACATTGTTATAGTATTTAGAATGGATTTAGAAATACTTCTATGAACATATGCCAACTATATTTAGCAAGCAGCAAATAAAACCTATGCACCGAGTTCTAATTATCCAATAAACACCCTTTCCTACTTGCTCTGCAAACAATAGCAACTATTTTCCTAATTTGCAGTGACATCACTGCTCCACAAATGGCTTGGTTTATCTTCAGCCAGACCAGCTAGGTCTAGCCTTGGGTTAGCGACAATGGTCTGACCCGGAGAGAATCACTGAATGAAGCCACGCCAAGTAACCAGCAGCGCCTCTCGTGTGAGGAGTCCTGGCACACAAGAGGATCCTATCCACTGGCGGAAGACCAAGATTACCGAGTATTCAGCCAGGTCGTGCATTTCAAGACGATATAACAATACTAATCGTCAATGCAACGCATGATCTGGGCCCGGATTGGTCATTTAATTTGGTGGAACGAAACTCAAAACGAAACATACGAGTCAAAAATTAATGCCGATGGGGTAAAAAACCGATGCGTGCGACTTAAATTTTACATTGCCGATACACGCATATAATGATAATTATAGTCACTGACACTCTCAATTCATACATCTGCATTTTAACTAAGTAATATAAACCCAATGATGAAAGACCTTTACGTTTAAATAAGGGAATTAAACCCGATCGATTTTTCCTCCCGCAACGCTGCTCGTGAGGCGGTGAAGTTTCCCTAAAAATGTTTTCGAATGCAATCATTACCTCAAAGGCAAACATTTACTTGGAGGGAGATTTTTTTCTGGATAACAATGTTGCTATATTGCATCTTAATTTGCTCTTGTGAAAACTATTTAAATTCATAAACGTTCGGATGGGGACATATATACACCGTAAGCTTTTTATATTAATTCTCAGATAGAAAATCATGAATGAGATTTTGAAATTGGACAAAAGCAGCTCCTGAATGGTTTCCAATATATGGGAGATAACGGCAGATGCAACAATCCATTTGACCTTCGACTCATAAACTATCATGGGCACACAAAACTAATGGTCCTTGGGATGTATTAATGATCTGTTGCCAAAACACTTGTTCTTGTGCCAGAGTACACTGACCACCTTGTTTGCAGACACCAGCCATATTTGTAATTTAACATCATAATTCTTGATATAGATTACTAAAAATTATATCACAAACACACAAATGACTAAAGTCAAAGTAAAGAAGCCAATACCGGTTTATTTATGTACACATAACAGCACAAGCTTGGCGAAAGCAACTGCTTAAATGCAATGAAGACAACAAGGAATTATATCTAGTTTAGGAAATGTGTTACAGTAAATTTCACATTGATAAATGCAATTTTTATGCAATTATTCGCATGACATTTGATATTAAATATCACTACACACACATACACACACAAACATTAAGATTTGTCACGTTATTTTTTTACATACATTTTGATTATCGTGATATTGTTCTTGTGTAGTAATTTATAATTTTCTGCATTGCCATGAATGAAACAACTTTTGTTTTCTTCAGTAGCTAGACCTAAATGTCCACGCAGCCATAAGCTTAACATCTCTCAGGGATACTTCAATATAATTAGAGTGGGCCAAGATTACTGTGCATTCTACAATATCAATCACAAAACATAATATCTATAGACTCATATGTAATAACACCAGACAGCAACACAAAGCACACATAATACACAATGCAAAGCAAATATTACTAACAGGATCTAAAATATAATGGCACAAGAAGCCAGGATTTTTAAGATATAGTAATTATTTGCATGAATCATTGGGTGGCAATAAAGAACAATACAACGTGATCATTTTCATTGATAGTACAACCATTTTCAATGCATAACCAAATGGGTAACTTATAGGATGTTGTCACAGTTAATTGATTAATAACATCACTGTTAGCTCGAAATAATATAGTCAAAAAAATTATCATCGTGACTGCTTAACAAATATTATTTGAAAGCCCAATTTAGTGATCAATTAATATATGACAGTTTTGTGACATATACTTATATTGCTTTACAGCATTTAAAGACCACCCAATAAATGTAACCATTCCAACTAATAAACCTTCATCTTAATTAAACGGCAATATATACCAGGTATAATGTTTTCACTGACGACGTCAATTTCACATTTAGTCAATACTGATATGAGGAAACACACATTAAAGCAATAACGATTAAGATGTGTAATATAACATTGCCAATTTAGAAATCAATATTATTATACTAAATATTATTACACAAAACCCCAACTAATTGTATTTTAGCTAAACAATAAACGTACATTCTTCTAAATGCAATTTATCTGTTTTGTTCTCATTTCAAGAATTATAGGTAAAAACAAGAAATAAAAATATCATTCCAAAAAATACAGTGTACTAATTCATCAAAAGAACTATCGAGCCTAGTTACATCATTTGGCGGCCGGACATATTTTGGAGCTCAGTGATCATAGCACCTAGGGTGAGGCTAAACAGACTCCACACAACTTGTGTAATATCAATAGTATTAATTCACTTTTCACTAACTGGTAACATGGAACAATTACAAACAAGACACATTTTGTTTTAGGCACAAACTTATAGCAGAATATACAAGAAGAAAGTTAACATTCTGAAGTTTCCATAAATGGATCATGAGATTTAATACGTGTATATAAACATTTCATTAATCCAAACTTTGGTCCCCGAACTACAACTGGATTAATGGCATATATGCAAGGTACAGATTATCAAGATCTAAATTAATGAGATTCCTCAAGATGACATTTTAATATTGGTGAAACTAAGGTAGATGAATGAAGTTTATAAATTGGCAGTATTTTTCATCTGTAGACAGTAAAAACTAAATGCAAAGCACCGGGGTATATATTTCAAAGTATGTACTACGATCCTTGTCACAGTTTTTCACAAATCTTGGTGTTTCAACGATTGCTGTCCATGTCATCATCATCGTCTGCGTCATCAAACTGTCCGTCAGTGACACAGCAGGGCACTGGTTGACGCTGCATTGACGTCACATGTTGTTCACTAGGCACAAAGACGTCCTGCTGGGGCATGCAAGTGATCTGTAGTGTGTCGGTTGACACACAGGGGGCAGGCGCAACTAAAACACGAAAATTAATGACGTTATTTTTGAAAATGGTCTTGAAATTCCAACTTGTCTAGTGCCTGGGACAAGTGTACAGACCATCATCTGTTTCCAAACAATTTGTTGTTCCTAGAACTAAGTTTAATCTTAGTAAATATGGTTTCTATGTAGCTGCACCAACAATTTAGAACCAACTCAGTTTTACAAGTAAACCTGAAATTATAGTCACCTTTCACAAAAACCCTCAAAAACATATTGCGTTTCCATCTCTATGTAAAACTAAAACTTATTACTATATTTAATATGATGTTCATTGATGATGTTAAATATGTTTTGAAATTAGTTTTCCATTTGACATGTGAATTAACGTACACTGTGTGTTGAATTATATATACAAATTATACACTTAACAGCAGCATACATCATCCGTTTATGCTATATTTTGCCACATTAGGCAGATCAAAGTAATTTTTAAACAGTTCAAAGTCGGAATACTTTGGTTTGACCTGTGGTTACATGGATTTACATGTTATTTTTAAATTCAAATAATATTTATATATAACCTAACAAATAATGGTATCAACAAACACATCTCAAGATGAGAAATTATAAAGAAAGTGTCTAACCATAAGAACTGATCTGGGGGACTGGTTCCAACTCCAAATCCCAATTCTCCTCCTCCTCTTCTTCTTCCCCCTGTGGGCTGGCTCCAGCTGCTGAAATAAAAAATGCTGGTTCAGGCAGGATACTAAATGATGCCACACATTAAAAATAACCAAATGATCACATATAGTCTGTTCATATGTTAATCTTAATCTTCTTGAACAAGGAGTTTGAATTTGCGGCAGTTTGGTGTAACTCAAACTGTTCACGTTTGTCGCCCTCAAATCAAGTTTCGAACTTTCAGTGATGCGACAATGGAGTAAAAAGACACCTGTTTACAGTGGTGCCAGCTGGTGCAATGATCATCACTAAATTCTGCCCACTGGGAGAAATACCCTCCAGTAAAACAACGCACATAAAAAAAATGTAAGCTAAAAATAACTATCATGTTTTGCATCACCAATAAAGATATCGGTAAATCATCTCATACAAAGGGCATTGTCCATAAATATCTAGTGTTATAAGCGTGAAATTATTCTAGTTAATCACTGCATTCAGTTGTTATATTAATGGCTAGTCTGTATTACTGTGATTAGGATGTCATGGTTGTGGTTGTATGTGACGTACAAATTATTTAGCCATAATCGCCAAAACAACCTTTCTATACTGGCGCTGAGGATGGTCACTATCAGGTTGTTTTAAGTACCGAACTGGAGTGGAACCAACGTTAACATAATTGCAGAACCACAAGGGATACACAGTTTACACACTATTACACAGTCCTTAGGGTTCTATCCCATTTGTGCCATGTACAGTTTTGCCTTTGAAATGAGTACATTACACCAATGAGTTAATATTATACTGCCGCGTTCTTATTATCAACATCATTATTGTCTTATAACTATTTCTACCTGAAGCACTCTCGGTGTCCGATGCTTCGCTGTCCTCGTCGCTGTAGTTGATTTGGGAGAATTTCGATTTCACAGGGTGAACAAAGACTTGGCGGTCCTTGGGGCCATCGTGTGACTTCCACAGGGACATGTTGCGACTGACGGCGTTCTTGAGGGCGTTGTAGTTGTAGGTCACCTCCTCCTCCCCCTCCACAGCCTCACTGTCCTCCTGGTCCTCACTCGCAGTCACCTCATCACAGAATGGCATCTTACAGTTTAAATTTAACTTTTTAACTTTTGTTCTCAACGTAACCTTTACTTTTGTTGTTAATGTAATCATAAGTTCATAAGACTATGTACATCATAATAATACATTTTTTTAAAATCACCACAGGTCCATAGAATAACTTTATTAATGTTTTAATTTTTTATATTAACTGTTTTAAGAGAGCATACACCGCCCCCCTCCCAAAAGCACAATCTTTGATTGGACTTTTAATGCCCAGTCCAGTATGTTGAAGAAGAAGAATCTTGTATGCTGACTTTTACTCAACCATAATAGAAAGTGTCTTAAGTTTTTCAAAGATTTAATTTAAGACCTTTTAAGACTGCACATACATTCATACTGTTATGATAATTACATCATAATCCTCAGCTAGGAAATACTTTTTTCAGCTCAATAAACTATGGCAACAGGGAATAAAAAACTGCCCAAGCTTAGAACTGAAGTATGTGTTTTTGAACCTTGTTTTCTATCTAGTTGTCAATCATGCCCTCTACAACACAAACAGAATGCTCGACTCTCTTACCTGGGTGACCTCTACATTAACAAGATCCTCTCTGCCCCGACCTCGCCAGGTGTCCTTGAGAGCGGGGTCACGGGGAGCATACATTGACTGCACCATCCTCTGAGGTACCTTCAGCACGTCAAGCCCGAAGTCATTCTGAAATGTTGGTGATCAATATCGCTATGTAAATACACATCAAAACATCAACAGTTCGTTCATAGTGATTAATATCCCTTCATTAGTATCAAAATCAGATTGGCTGAGAATGTGTGCACGTGATAAGAGAGGGTGTTGGACATAGCCACACTTAAGGAACATTAGTGAGGTCAGCCTCACATCTAATCGCTGGAACAAAGTTGAGAAGAACATTACAGATTTTCGATTGTTGATATTTATTAAAAAATACTTTCTGCTCTCTATCTCTCCAGTTTCTTCCATACTCTGTTTTCTCGTTCTCTCTCTGCTCTCTCCGGTTTCTGTCTCTGCGTTCTTGTGATGACATTCTCTTGAACTTGTCAGATATTATACTGTGTTGCTGAAAGTAGCCATGGTGTTTCTCATGTCCATTCTACCGACGTGTCCAGCCCAGCAAATACACCAATGGCACAGACAGCTGACAAAAGACTATCTTCAATTCATATTATATAATTTCAGTTTAGACCTAGGATTGTTCCAAAGCATCGCACATGCTCAGTCTTCTGTCTGTTTCCTCTCATATGGCCACTTCACCACTGTACAGTAACACATAAGGCTTGTATACATCCAAAGCTTTTCCCAGGCGTTTATTGGCCAATCCATGTTTCTTGACTTAACCAGTAACTGCACCTCCTGTGAACTGTCCATTCGGTGTAAGACCTCGGTGGAGTGACCTGTACACGTTACATGATGGATGTAGTAGTTAATGAATGGGAATGATGACCAGTGTCCATCAGGGCTTTTAGGAGGATACACACTAGCAGACAAGCCTTACTTACTCTGTTCGTCTTTCCTCTCAAGTTAGGCAGTGTTGGTTGCTGAAAGCAGAGGTGACAAGCGTAATGATATTGTTTATTACACAATAGCATTCCCACAGCAACGGATGAGTTCCTACTGGTCTAGTAGTAGGCTAAATGAAGAACACGATAACAAATTATCATATCAGTGCAGTCTAGTAACAGATAAAGGAGGAACACAACGACTAAGCTATGAAGAGGATAATAAATATGGGCTCTTTCCGCCTTTAGATGTGGATTCGGTGGGTATTCCATTTTACCTGTCGACACAATCACTCTACATGTCATAACTGACTTGCTACATATGGAAGGAACATTAGACTATCAAAACAGGCTGATAGGAAAATCATGAAAGGGCTACGTTCTTACACATCACACTATCACAGCAGGCTGATAGTGACACTGTGATAGGGCTCTGTTCCCCTCAATACACAGCTGCAAGGAATGACCAGCCCAAACTGACCTTGTCAAGGTCAAGTCTGATGAGTTTCGGAAGGCTCTGGAGACAGTCGGGGACATCTGTGAGACGATTGTTAAACAGGTCAAGTGTCTTGAGTTCTGTCAGCTGGACAAAGGACTCTGGCAGTTCAGCTATCTGAAACACAAGATTGTTACTGTAAAGTACCTTTAGTTATTTTGCACTCCCCTCACTCTTCTTGTTACGTTTCATTCACCATCAATTAATTTCTTCACACAATGAACCCTCTTACTGATAACACATATTTTTCTTTTCTACGGGTTCCTGTTTGCAATATATATTTCCGTCCAATTTGTTTAGCGATCTGGGCCGAGAGCCCTGTGCTACTGTATGTTGCTGGTGCTATGGACCACAGTATTACTTGTATATGCTTATTTCATGTATACTGAAGAGTCGGGAATAAAGTTATTGTATTGTACTAAATGACGACATTGTCTGCATTGGTATCAATCACTAGTGACTGATATGAAACAAATAAAATTTAATGTGTGAATAGCATGAAACTAATGAGAGAAACAGCAAAGATATATTAAATTATTTAAGTATAGAAGTGCTCAGTATGTTCATGTGCAAACATGGCCGAGTCACTGGTCTTAAAAGACGAGGCATCTATGAAACAGACGTGACAGAAGCTAAAACTACTTGTAGGCAGCACTGAAAATGCACCTTTTAAATTGCTGTCACTAGTTTAATGAGGTACAAACAATCGTGATTTTTTGTAAACTCTTTGAACAGAACTAAGGATGGTATATGGCGCTATATAAGACTTACTTAATGTTTTATTATTTTCCTTTCACTGTTATTGCCCCTTACTGTTATTTCCCGTTATTTCCTGTTACAGCTGTACTGTTATTTTCCCGTACTATTATTTTGATGATTATCCAGCTTTATATATCAAAGTGTATATACTCCAAATCTGTATGTCCTCCAAATGACATGAAGTAATGTCTACACTCCCATCTTACACCAATACCAACAATATATTATACAACACTGACAGCTGTTTACTTGTAACTGGAAACAACGACATGACTAACTCATCAGTGATTTTCAGTGAAGTGTACCTGGCAGAGTCCAGTGAGTCACCCACCTTGTTGTTGTCCAGTCGTAGGTCTTCTAGACTTCTCAACTCACCGAAGTCCGCCGGCAACAACTCGAGATGGTTCTTGGAGAGGATGCAGACTCGCAGCCTCCGCAGCTGACTGAAGGAGGCAGGCAGCTCACAGATACGGTTCTGACCTGCAGGGACATTGGCACCATTAGTCGTATATCCCTAGCCGTGTTTGGGGTTCGGTCATCATGGTGACCTGCTATCTTTGTTATCCAGAAGGGAATGCTGTGCTTTGTCAATCATGAGACCCAAATGATGCAGCAGTATTTTGACAGATATCTAAAGCCATCTCTAAAGCCTGACAATGACATATACGTTCTTCGTGTGGCCTGACAAAGAACAATTGGTGGGTTGTTTCCCTCGTTTGATTGCACAGATGCGGACTTCTTTCAGTTGTGTGTAGCCCCATAAGGGACGTAGCTAGGACATGAGACTGGGTATCATGTAATTACTAATCATCCCAATGATTTTTTACATCAGGGCAAGAAAAGACATCTACCACTTCAGTAATGCCCTCATGAATGCAGATAGTCCAAAAATGTGATACGTTTAACTTTGCTTCACACCACGCTGATGTGATCCAAAATGGCAATTAGCGTCAATTTTCAGTGAAGATCTTCACTCACTAGGTGGTGCCACTGTAGCCATTTATTTTACATGTGATACATGGTAATGACCAAACTCCTTGACAATGTACTTAGTGTATTTTGGAATTTTGCTAATTTATTATAAGTACTCCTTATCGAGACTAACAAAGATATATATATATATATGTATATATATATATATATATACTGTATATTTTACTTTACATTTTTATTTTATTTATTAATATACATTAATTTTAGTATTTTTCTTGTGCAGCGCATCGATCCGCCATGCGGGAATTAGCGCTATATAAAAACTGTATTATTATTATTATTATTATATACATATATACATACACATTGTTATGATGTTAACCCCACTGTGTATGTTTATATTACATACAGTATAGACTGTATAGTATATTTGCATTAATTGGAGAATTTCCCTACATTTACTGCAGTTTAATGAATTAATTATTTCATATCTACATATAAATTACTTCCATATCTTTTGGAACCCAAACTATCTTCCAAGATTTTTCACAACCAAATTATTCTAAGGTAGCTAACATCGAAAACAGATAAGCTGAAATGACACTCACCTAAATTAAGCCACTCCAAATTAACGAGTTCACCAAAGTTTTGTGGGAGAGATTCCAGCTGATTTTCATCTATATTTGCTTCTCGTAGACTGGTCAGATTACCAAAGTTTTCGGGCAGTGACCAAAGCCAATTGCCATTCTGGAAGTTCCTCCGTTCGAGTTCATCAATGACGCTGCCCAGGTGGATTTTCTCGAGGTGTTTCAGCTCTCCCAGGGTGTCAGGGAGGTGACTGATGAAGTTGCCACCAAGATCAAGCACCTGAAAGTTACATCAATGCCACACAGGCAATTGTAGCACACATGATGTTTTTGAACATGTTATCATAAGAATCACAGTTTGGCAGTTGTTTGCATTTGCATCCTTTTTTTTTTTTTAATGTGTTTTTGTCATTCTGTAATCACATTTCACTCATAAATGTCATTGAAACAATCATCAATCAAATAATCATCAATCACACACAATAAATGGCAATTCATTAATCGGAAGGATGACTCGTTCAACCATCAACAAAATCAATCAACTGAAAAATATACATATATATATATATATATATATACATATATATATAAATCTATTACCGTTAACTGCGAACAAATGGTGCCTAACAACTCTGGCAGTGGCGCCCCCTTGAGTTTGTTGTCGAGGAGGGACAGCTCCATGAGTTCAGGAAGGTCACCGATCCACTGAGGAAGCTCGTCCAGTGTGTTCTTGTCCAGAAACAACTTACGCAAACTGCGGTGTGACTTTAGAGTGGACGGCAGAAGACGCAAATTGTTTCCCGAGAGATCCATCTAAGAACAAACAGAAGCCAAACACAGACAATGTATTGAACATAATATTACCTACAGACAAAGTAACTTTTAATTATTCAACCAGTGTCCTCTTTTAATTCCACATTAATTCAACAAGGTACTACTATAAAATAAAAAAATAAAACTGTTGATTCATATCAAGTTTGACCTTACAATCAAGACTTCATTAAAGACACTACTAGACTAGCATAATTTGTAATTTGAACAACTCTCTTGGTGAAGTGGTAAAGCAATGAGTAAGCGGTGAAGTCTCTGAGAGACAAAATGGTTGCCCTTTAGGCAAGATGTCTGCTGTATAGCAACCAGGATAAATAAAACATAATCTTTGCAAAACATATTTAAGTCATGTACAAAGTATCAAATACTTACTGGTAGTTTACTATTGTAACAATATTTCTGCAATTGCAGTTTTGATGTAACTGTACCATAAAAAACATTTAGCATTGATTGATTCGTGACCAGAAAATCCAGCCAACTAATAACAATATAAAAATAAACAATTCTTCATAATTTAAGAAAATATAATCACCTCAGTCAGACTGCACAACTCAGCAAAGCTTTCTGGCAGATTATCAAGCTTGTTAGAGCTCAGATTTAGCACCTGCAGGCACTCAAGCCAGCCAAAGTTCTTTGGAAGCTGCACTAGTCTATTGGTGCCCAGCTCCAGGATCTCGAGGGACCGCAATCGACCGAACGTCTTTGGAAGCTGCTTCAGTTCATTCTCATCCGCATACAGCTTCCTCAGGAGCTGTAACTCGCCGATGTCTGCGGGAAGACTGACGAGGTGATTCCCCACAACATTTAAAATCGTCAAACGTTTTTGCTGCGTGATTGTGTCAGGTAATGACACGAGTTCATTCTCGTTGAGATAGAGTTCCTGCAGATTCTCCAGCTCTCCCATGGACTGAGGTAGAGATGTCAGCTGATTCCCAATTAGCGATAGTTTTGTTAGATGCTCAAAGGACATTTCACACGGCAACTCAGTTAGGTCGTTGTAGTCTAAATACAGAGAGTCCAACCATGTCAGGATTGACGCATCACACAGTGATACTGGCACAGTGGACAGATCCAGTGACGCCAAGTTTAGAGTCAGCCCATCGATATCAGTGGCGGGACAGACTTTGACACAATCCTGACAGTCAGAGTGCCTCTCTTTCAGCTTTCTGATGCGTTCTTCGGCTTCCTCCATTATCATTTATATGTACATGCACAGCCTACAAAGAATAACAGTGTATATTTTATTAAAGAAAACCACTGCGTTATTTCTACGTTTACACAGAAAAACTATTCTACCACTAGCATGAAGTGTAGTAGATTGGTGGCACTTTACCTGTTAATTTAAGAGTAGCTTACACCCACAAATGCAAAAATCAACAGCAAACATACATAGTGTAGAATAACCTGTCTATTAGGGCCACGTACAGCAAACATACACACTATAGAAGAACCTCCCTATTAGGGTCACCAATAGAAAAAACTCAGTACATGTACTGCCAACCATTGATCAGGTGATCTGAGCTTAAATTCATAGATTCACAAAACAGCAGCGGCCTCTGCCATAAAAGGATGGTGTCGCTAATTTATTTATCAAATTGTTACTGTATATGCTATTTATTATTTAGATTTTTAATTATAGGTTGAGAAATTTCAAAACATCAATTACAAAACAGGTTTATATCGTTATAATTACACATTTTGGCACTTATGTACAAGTCGGACCCACCTCAATTTTGCCATTATAACTGTATTTTTGCCAACATTTGATTTTGTTAATTCAATCAATTATAATCATCTTGCGCATATTTATGTTTTATAAACAGCGCGTCTTGGCATACTTTTGAGGTCGAAAAGAGCGCGCGATTTGTGCCAGTCGCAAGCGCAGCGGTGCATGTTACTGCGCTGTGCACATGGAATGAGCGATAAACAGTTTGTTTATGCCGACCGCGCTGTCTTTTCGACCTCAAAAGTCTGCTAAGACACGCTGTCTATAAAACATAAATATGCGCAAGATGATTATAATTGATTGAATTAACAAAATCAAGTATCAAATGTTGGCAAAAATACAGTTATAATGGCAAAATTGAGGTGGGTCCGACTTGTACATAAGTGCCCACATTTTATTTACATGCAAGCGCTGATAACGGTCAATTTTGAAAGGTGACACCAATCTGCAAGATTATTCTTATAATCCCAATTAGTTTCGAGACACGTATTGGCGCAGAGACCGCCCATGGCTATCGCTTCTGCTGCCACTGGGCTAGAAAGTATTCTATTATCGCCCACATCTACATTTCCCGCTTTTTGTGATAATTTATATTTGATTAAATGTTTACGTAAACTAGCTACATTGTAACACGTGTGATACCTATTGTAACGTCAGAACTTTGGCATTTTGTATTGCCAAGAAATAGACATGCTATAATATGAGAGACAAAAACATGTCTCCACACGATTTCAGGTTCTTTTCAGCTTCTTTTCAGCTTTGCGTTCTTCGAGACCAGTCGGCTGTAGTTGGTTTCGATTAAAGTGCGCCAATGCTATTTTTCACTTCGTCACCGTTATATTAGAACGTTTCATGTGCTATTTTTATTATTTCGACTACGGTATACTTATATCTAAAGGTACAATTTATGATATGTAAGTGGCAATTTAGACAAAATTAGAAAATAGAAGTTTAACTCATATTATCGCCCATTATCGATCGTCTGCTAGTGCAGGAAAAAAACATTTGCACGATACATATATAACACAATAAGTAACAACAATTATTGACAAATCTACTAATGTGGTGTAGCATATCAATCGAATGCAAATTGTAGAAATGGTTTTCGCTAGAGACAGTTTTAAAAGATTTACATATGTCACAGTAATTAACTGAGTGAATATGTGATTTGACAGGCTACAGAATATAATAAAAAGTATTATTATATTGTTTGCATAATTATAACTTATTTTTGTCTTACTTCTAGGTACAACACAGTGAACAATATGCGACCTCGCTTCAACTAGTAAAACTGACTGAAGTAGACAGGATGGCATCTACCGAGCAACAGAATGAGGTGATACCCACAGAGTCTCTCAAAGATTTGGCTGAGCAGAAAGAGAAGGAGTGGAGGGAGTTACAACACCTGAGGTTTGTCAGACAATGTTACGTCATGCATTCTTGTGCCATTTCGATTTCCAACAGTTCAAGTGGAACATTAAAAGTATAAATTTGGACTCTTTGGAATAATTTATTTATAAAAATTGCATATTTAATATTTATATCAAATGCTATATAAATATTTTATTAATAACATGGTTTCAATTATTAAATATATAATAGTAAAGCAACTACCATCGGAGGGGTAGGTAGATGCTACATAGCTCTGGCAGGATTTGTAGCTATGTACCGATATAAGCTGGCCACTATAGAAAGCAAAACAATTTTGTTTTTCTATTTACTTTAGGTAGTTACTGATGGCAGTACATGACCAGATGTCACTTTAATTTTGTTTCACTTAAAGGTGCACGCAGTGTGTTATTCCTCTATACACGAGCAGGTAATTTACCCCCAGTACAGCCCTGTCTGTTATGCTCTGTAGGGTCCAGTCACTGGAGGTCGCGCTGCAGGAGAAGAACACAGCCTTGAAGGAACAACGGGGCAAGTTTGACAAGTTGAAGGAAGACTTCAAGTACAACCTGAGACTGTTGGGAGAAAGAGATGCTGAGTTAGCTCGCTATGACGCCTTGTTTGCAGGTACACTTTGGGGACTGTTTCTTTGAGATGATGAGCTGAAGTGTAAAATGGGTCATTAAACAGAATCCATAATTAAATTTAAGCAGCTGGCTTTGTAAACTGCAAAAAGCCAGTGCAGTTTCACTGAGAATACAAAGGTTTCACCATGGCTCGTCTTGGTGTTGGCAGTATTCAATACACAATATCACTGTTAAAGGAGCGAAATCAATTATAAATTGCAAATGTGGCTCAGATTTAAACACACCAAGTAGAATGCATCATTTGGTTCACTGTGAGTGTAGGATGGACACATAAATGTATTCAACAATGTCTACAGCAACACATATTTTACCAATGGAATTAAGTAAATATTTACAATTTATATGCTCTTAAGAAATAACATATTTATTGTATTTACTAATAAATACACGCATTTGTACTTTATAAATACACATTCAACAGGCTAGACAGTAAATCAAACTGCAATATAAATTTTTATTGGAATCAAACATGTGCCAGGAAATGCAGGAATGTCTTTATTTGTGCGCAAAATAATGGTCACATTATTAACGACCCGTTTCGTAACCATTTTGTGCAGATTTACGGACGAAGGCGTCTGGCAAAGAGGCCGAGTTGAGTGAGTTGAAGATCCAGGTGGCAGATCTGCAGACAACATTAGCCAGGGAGGCAAAGTCACGGGATGAGTTCCAGAGTCACTATGAGCTGAGAGTGAGGCAGAAACAGGCTGAACTGGAGCAGTACAGGAGGTGAGTCTGACATCAGTGATGGTGTCATATTGTACTGGGCCAGGGCAGCTTGGTCGCATACGTAGAATGGCAAATGGATAAAAAGCCCATTGGTAAAATCCCGAATAGGACTTAACTCCATTTCAGTCACATATGATTGTAAAAATAAAATAATTACAATCAGCATAGTCTCATATATATTGTTGTATTTTAGCAAAAGATTATTGTTTACTCTGCTGAATAATTATTTCTGCCCTGGTAATGAGGTTTTTTGCAAAAGAATAATTCAGTGAGTTTCATTAGTGAGTTTCAAAGTTTCTTCTAAGCAAATCTCTGAAAGTTTGGCATCAGATATGCAAAGTTAGTAGGAGGAAAATGTTAAAACACATACCACAACATACAATACTTATTATGCACCCACGTGAATATACACATTTTCACACACACGCACGCACGCACGCACGCACGCACGCACGCACGCACGCACGCACGCACGCACGCACGCACACTAGTGCTGTATCCTGTATGTATAGTCGTACCCCCCGTGATGTGCTGCAGCATGAAGGATGAGGAGGTGGCGCGGGAACGTGGAGAGCTGGAGACCTTCAAGCGTGGCCTGGAGAGACAACTCCGGGAGGCTGAGAATGAGATGGACACCCAGAAGCGCGAACTCACTACAGGTCTCACCCGTCTTATAGTCTTTAAACCTTGTCAGGTGTATTAAATTGTGAACATTTTCAATTGATATGGCTGCATAGCTGGATATATTTTGCTGGTAAATTTGTTTCTGTAACTCATTATTATATTTATTGCCTTGTTTTCTTTCTTCCTAGAATCGACAGATTAATTCGTGTTTTAGATTTTTTTAGTTTAACTACATTTTATTAATATGTTTAGTTATTTGTTTCTGTTCTACAGTGTAATAATAGATTGTTGTTATTGTTGTCTACAGCTAACTAACTGTGGATATATGAGTGTATATGCTACTGGCAACCCACTAACAAACATTTTTAGTTGTGTCTGTAAATGTGTGGTTACTTTTTGATGTACTAATCCATTTGCAATTCACTGACATGTAACACATCCTAACCATTCTTTTCAATATAAATAATTGGGACTTTGTCTGTAAATATACACTGTAATTATATTAGCAACTCCATCACTTAAGACATAGATACATGTCAGTGTATCACTAAAATTGATTGGACTTTTCAATTTATTATTGGATGGGTGGGTGGATGTGTTCGTAGCATCGATCCTATAAAAATAAATTGGAATTTTTTATATTGACAAACCCTTAACTGACTGGAAGGTTATTAATGACTGAGAATGGAGTTTACAGCCATTTGTAAATTCACCCGTGTTCAAAAGTTACATTGTTTGTTTTTATTTCATATGTGCAGGATTTGAAGAAGCCCTAAGGAAGCGGGAGCATGAGTTCCGTGTCCGCATGGATGAGATGAGCAGTACTGTGCTGGCACACGAACTTAAGGTAACTGCACTGTGTGTCCCTAATAGGGAGATTCCTCAGTACTGTGTATGTTTGCTGTTGGTGACCCTAATAGGTAGGTTCATCTGTATTGTGTATGTCTGCTGTTGGGAGGTTTGTCTTTACTGCGTGTGTTTGCTGTTGGTGGCCGTAGTGGACAGGTTCTAATAAGGAGGTTCCTCTGTACTGTGTATGTTTGCTTATGGTGACCCTACTAGGGAAATAGGGAAGTACCACTGTACTGTGTATGTTTGCTGTTGGTTTTTGCAGCTGGTGTTCATAATAGACAGGTATCTGTGCTGTGTGTGCCTGCTGCTGTGATGACCCTACTAGAGAGGTACCCGTGTACTGTGTGTGCCTGCTGCTGTGGGTGACCCCAATAAAGAGGTACCCGTGTACTGTGTGTGCCTGCTGCTGTGGTGACCCTAATAGAGAGGTACCCGTGTACTGTGTGCCTGCTGCTGTGGTGACCCTAATAGAGAGGTACCCGTGTACTGTGTGCCTGCTGCTGTGGTGACCCTAATAGAGAGGTACCCGTGTACTGTGTGTGCCTGCTGCTGTGGGTGACCCCAATAAAGAGGTACCCGTGCACTGTGTGTGCCTGCTGCTGTGATGACCCTAATGGAGAGGTACCTGTGTACTGTGTGTGGCTGCTGCTGTGGGTGACCCTAATGGAGAGGTACCTGTGTACTGTGTGAGCCTGCTGCTGTGGTGACCCTAATAGAGAGGTACCCATGTACTGTGTGTGCCTGCTGCTGTGGTGACCCTAATGGAGAGGTACCTGTGTACTGTGTGTGCCTGCTGCTGTGGGTGACCCCAATAAAGAGGTACCCGTGTACTGTGTGTGCCTGCTGCTGTGGTGACCCTAATGGAGAGGTACCTGTGTACTGTGTGTGTCTGCTGCTGTGGGTGACCCTAATGGAGAGGTACCTGTGTACTGTGTGTGCCTGCTGCTGTGGTGACCCTAATGGAGAGGTACCTGTGTACTGTGTGTGCCTGCTGCTGTGGGTGACCCCAATAAAGAGGTACCCGTGTACTGTGTGTGCCTGCTGCTGTGGTAACCCTAATGGAGAGGTACCTGTGTACTGTGTGTGCCTGCTGCTGTGGGTGACCCCAATAAAGAGGTACCCGTGTACTGTGTGTGCCTGCTGCTGTGGTGACCCTAATGGAGAGGTACCTGTGTACTGTGTGTGCCTGCTGCTGTGGGTGACCCTAATGGAGAGGTACCTGTGTACTGTGTGTGGCTGCTGCTGTGGGTGACCCTAATACAGAGGTGCCTCTGTACCGTGTGTGCTGCAGGAGAAGCTGCTGGGGAAGGAGGTGGAGGCTCTGAAGGCAGCCGCAGCAGCTCACTCCCAGGAGTGGGAGGAGGCGGACGGGAGCAGGAGGGAGAGGGAGAGGGAGGCAAAACAGCTCCAGTGGCAGTTGGCCGACACACACGCAATGAAGGACTCACGGTGAGTCATTGAGTCATGAGTCACATCGCATCATGGGGAGTCACATTGCATCATTGATGGGGGTCCCAATGCATCATTGATGGGGGTCACACTCACTCTAAGTTCCAGTTAACCATAATAACTGTATGAAAAGATTGTCAAAATATAATGAATAATTTCCGAAATAGTACTATCACAGGGAAATACATTGGTACAATGATGCCGCCTAGTGAAAAAAACATGCATTAATGCAAATTAATGTTTGTAGCCATTTTGGATTGTAAAAATTGCACATCCGACACCGTACATTCCGGGGGGAGTTTCAATCAATGTTCCCCGTCTCTATGACAGGATCCACGAGTTGGAGGCAAAACTGGAACAGATGGAGGCACGGAGCCAGCGACTGACAGACGACTTCAAGAGGAAGTCAGTAACATTGTGTCCACGTTGTCTGGTTGTTTTGCTTCATTCCTGTGTGGGTGTCTGTGTGTGCGTGTGTGTGTGTGCGTGTCTGCGTGTGTCTGCCTCTGTGTGTTGGTGTACGAGCATGCGTGCATGAGGATGACTTGACACTGGTCCTTCATTTTTACTCAGACATATAGCATCACTCTGCTCTCAGATCTATTTTTCAAATTTAAAAAAGTGTGCCTCCCAGTAGTAATGTTTTTTCTAATTTTGTATTGACACTCCATGTTGTAATGCCACTATGATTAACCAAATCACAATATTGTGGAAAGGACTTCAGAGCTTCTGGAGTCATTTCCCCGCCCCTCACTGTTCATGCTGTCGTCATCGACTGTCTCCAGTCCTGTGTCTTTTGCTCCCATTCTCCACTCCTTCCCCAAATACTTACGTCTCTTTATACAATCTCCTCAATGCAGGAATACATGGATTAATGGGCAACCTACAGAACTAATCAGCCAGTTGGCGCCATTACACAACTCAGGCTGGTTCCGCTGCATTCATTCATTACATCCATTTGTTAACACATGTTGTAGATATGCGTTATGGTTATAATAACAGTTGGAGTCTAAAATAACTCAAAGATGATCTAAAAAATAAACACCGCATGTGTATAAAGAACACAAATACGTCATAGGCCCGAGTAGCCTGTCACCACCACCTAATAAACCTGTAGGTTCCTTATTGTCCTATACGAAGTAGTACATCATTAACCAATGGTGTTTGTGTGACCAGACATGCAGACCTGGACCGAAGCAGTCGAGAGAAAGATGTCGAACTGACAAAGCTGCGGGAGGCGGCGAGGGACAAAGAGCGCCACCTGGAGGGCAAGATACAGAGTCTACGGAGCCAGCTGGAGGAAGTGGAAGTGGCCCGGAGACAGCTGGAGTGGACGGTCACTGACCTCAAGAAGGACAAAGAGACGACAGTTGAGACGTGAGACAACAGATGTGTGGTTTGAAATAAAGCACGACACATTTATTATCAATTCAAACCGATAGTTTGGAATTTTATGATCAAAAATTTAAGTTGTCACATCTTTCACTTGGTACATTGTAGCAATATATGTTACCTCCAGTACTTAGTGATGACAAAAAGTTCTGCCCAGGTAATTATTAATGTATTTTACGACGTTGCAAACTTGTGTGACCACCGTTTATTTGATTGAATGTATACTCAGGATAAGTGACGAATTAATTAAATTTTTAATAGTTTTATCAAAACAAGGAGACAGTCAGAATTTCTAGAACTATGTAAGTATTGATCGTTAGTGGACATTTAAAAACATTTACGCCATTGTTTTAATTTTGACACCTATTGTTTTGTTAATGAGATTAACTATGATGGCAGAACCATCTGGGACTTAATGGAAGTTATAAAAAGACAAATTTAAAAAAATCATATATATAGTACTTACCAACATTTCCTAACTTTCGATTGAAAATGACTATGAATAGAAATTAAATAAATCATGTTAGACTGTAAGAGTGTAACAACGAGTGCTTGGCCCAGGCTCACCATTGAACTGACCGACGTGAAGGCCAAGTGGGACAGTCATCTGGCAGCGATGTCACATGACACCGTGTCACGTGACCTGGAGCTGCGGGCGCTGCGTGATACGGAGGCGAAGCAGAAGGCGGAAGTCAAACAGCTAAAACAAGATGTGGAGAGGTGTGTGTGAGAGGACCCTCAGACATTGTTCTTCCGAAGTAAAACACCCAGACAAACAAACTAATAATGATATAGACCATGTGTGTCCACGTAGTGAATAAAAGTGCATAAAAAGTTTGAATAGCAGACATTGTCAATGCCACAATAGGGGCTGTCGTATTCAGATGTCACACCGTGTGGCCATAAAAGGGGTCTATCATAATAAAATAGTTAATAGACTGCCTGATCTCACATCGATTTATGTGACATTCTCAGCCTGTAGGATGATCTACACAGTGGAGACACGATTCATGGTTTTGATGAAGGTGTCTTTATGAGATTTTGATTTTGCCAACTCTTCAGAAGTACTTTTCTCAAAATGACTTACTTACAGCAGGTTATTTCCACGACGTTGAACACATCTTCCAGACACCCACTATAGATGTATTACTGTGTGTCCAGGTACAAGAAGGAAGTGAGGACTGCGCTAGAGAGGGAGGAGACCCTGCAACAAGCCAAGGCCCAAGCAGAGGTCGACTGGCAGCGGCGGTGTGAGGACATAGAGAGGCAGCAGTACGAGAGGTCGGAGGACCTCGTGAGGCGACTCACCAAGGCCAGGGACCAGGTGAGTCTGATCACTCACAGCTGGGCACAGACCGCTATTACCTCTCCCGTTGGTGGCAATGTTAACGTCTTGTCAGGTCATAAGGGAACTGTACCATACAGAAATATGAAACTCCCACATAGCCACTGCAGACATGTAATAATAGATGTGCTGATCATATTTTCAGCAACAAAATGTGGGCCATTAAAACACATTTGCATGGTCACAGTATGGTACATTACTATTTCCATGGTTATATAACATATTGTGACCATTTGTATGGTCACAGTATGACCATTTGCGTGGTCACAGTATGACCATTTGCGTGGTCACAGTATGACCATTTGCGTGGTCACAGTATGACCATTTGCATGGTCACAATATGACCATTTGCATGGTCACAGTATGACCATATGCATGATCACAGTATGACCATTTGCGTGGTCACAGTATGACCATTTGCGTGGTCACAGTATGACCATTTGCGTGGTCACAGTATATTACTTGATAGTACATACTAGTGCTGGTTCGATACCAAAAATATCGAAGTATCGCGATACTTGCGAAAGTTCGATACCGATATTTAGTGGTATCGCGATACTTCGATATTTTTGGTATCGAACGCCCACTATTCGATACCTTCGATACCTTCGATACCTACGATACCTTCGATACCTTCGATACCTTCGATACCTTCGATACCTTCGATACCTTCGATACCTTCGATACCTTCGATACCTTCGATACCTTCGATACCTTCGATACCTTCGATACCTTCGATACCTTCGATACTCGACATCGAGTCCATTCGACGAAGTCGATGCGAAGGCGCAACATCGTTGTTGATGACGACGTTGTTTACGGGAGCTATCACTACAGCGCTTCGCAGCCTAAATTGACTTAGGCGTGGTTGTTTAAAAAATAATATAACATAAAATGTGAATTGTTTTCTAAAACTTTATTGTAGAATTAGTCTTTATAATAACTGTTTTCTGTGTGCTATCTTAGCGTAGGACAGACTTCGCTTAACCTTAGGCTTAGCCTCGTTACCCAAACCAAGGTTCGTATGTGACGCTCTCGTTTGGTGGCAGTACCATGCCATCTTTCTCCCTACTTTATTTACGGTTA
Organism: Oasisia sp. SBJ-2009; assembly: GCA_964017155.1. Lineage (NCBI taxonomy): Eukaryota > Metazoa > Annelida > Polychaeta > Sabellida > Siboglinidae > Oasisia > Oasisia sp. SBJ-2009. Next base: position 8,433,138 of record OZ024858.1, read on the forward strand.
TGCGTACAAAAACACACATCCTATAGTATTTGTATAGAGTGTTTATTGCACGCACTAGTATTTATGAAACTAGTTTAATAATAATATTATTAATATAAATATTTATTCGAGCGCGATGCGGAGGTTATGTTTATCCGGGTTCCGTTTGGTGGCGCCACCATTTGCTGTACACGATGCCCACAACCAAGGCGAACGACAACAAGTCGCAACGTTCATCGCTAATAATTTGTCTGCTGTGCTAGAGGCGTCTCAAAGATAGCGGGGGAAATACATCGAATGTGACGAAACATGTCACCATTCAAGAAGCTACCAAAACGTGATGATCAACTTTCATCGTATGGCGTCGTCGAGGTCGTGGACAACGTCGCATTGGCATTGCCATGCCCATGCCATTGACTCGAGAACGTATTCTATCGAAATATTCGACAGTGAGCGAGCAATGGACATCTAGTTACAGTCGAAGCGAATCGCCATCGGTTGCCGAATCTACTAAGTAACTGCGGCAAACATCGCCAAGAAGTGACATACACGACGTGACTGATTAACGATGACGATGTGCTTACTGCATCTACTGTCACTCTCACTGTGACACTGCCAGTCACTGGCACTGGCCAAACAGATTCACCACTGACAGACCGGGCACTGACACAGCCACAGCCCAGGTAGAGGAAAAAACTGACCGGTTCTTGAAAGCAGTTGCAAAAACATTATGGGGCTTGTTATGTGTACTTGATAACGTGGTAATTTAAGTTTTATATAAAACAAAATTGATGTGAACTGGGAAGTGCAATTGTAATTTTTATTATTATATTATTTTATTTATATTATATTAATTAGTATTATTTTATTGTAATCGTCTATACAGTTTTGATGTTAAATCACAGTTATCTTTATACGATACAATTAATTATAAAACAGTTATAACAGTGAGTGTGCAGCTGTGCTGGCAATGGCACTATTATTAGTGATAGGTGTATTTATATTTAATATAATAATAATATATTATTTGTATGTTATGTTTCAGCTGTATTTGTTGATGGTCACTTTAGGAGACACATTGAATTGAAATTAAACTGCTATATTATAGTGTATTTACAAACAGCTGGGGTGAAGTACTGTTATTAATTTAAAATAATTCAGTGCAATTGATGAATTTATTTGTCACTAGGTATTTTATTGCAGATGTCTTTATTGTTTTAATTTTATATTACAGTTACCTTTTAGTTTTACAACAGTAATCAATTATATTGAAACTGTTGTTTGTTTACTTACATAAAATGAAAATTGCATTTTAATCATTGTTTGCATGACTATAAAATTATCACATATTTCCCTACTTGTAAGTGAAAAATTGTGTGTGTTTCTGTGGCATTAGTCTAAGTGGATAGTAGTCTGTTTCTTTTTTGGAGATCTCTTCTGTACTGAATTACACTTACAAGGTAAATTTTGAGTATCGAATAAAAATCTGGTATCGATTGATATCGAAGAATTCTGGTATCGAACCAGCAATATATCGATCGGTATCGAAGAATTCTGGTATCGAACCAGCACTACTTCTGTTGCATACTGTTTCTACTGGGAACTGTGTTCTATGTGAATATTAGACTTACAACGTAAGTATCGAGTATCGAGTATCGAACAAAATTCAGGTATCGATCGGTATTGAACAAAACCTGGTATCGAACCAGCACTAGTACATACCATTGACATAAATGTGATAAAAACTAATGGAAAACCTCCATTTAAAGGAGGGAGATGGCTCCTAGATATAGGAGCAGACCTTTAAGAATTGCCATTGTGTCAGACTGACTGATGTGAATGTTTCAGAGGAAGAAATAAACTTACTCTGTAGCAAATGTTGAAACATCCAGTGTTTCAAGCAAACCTTGTTCACACACTTAAGCAGTGACATATAATAGAATCCTGTTTGGTGACCTGTGGCAAAATAGTTTTTCAGACAGCCTGATATTCAGAAAGCACTTTTTACTTAATAATGTTGGGTTTGAACAGATTAACACATAACAAGCTCTGCATGTTTCCTTTCAATTGTTCTAGGAATACTGCTACTTTATATGTTGAATGTTGGCTCTAGTCACAGGCCTGGCATCTGGTTGCAGAGTCCATATTTCTTTCGCATAATTATTACAGTGTGTCAAAAAGACTCATACACTGTTTTTTCCCATAATAAACAAACATCATTCACTTGGCCTTTTTCATATCTATTCTTGTGTCCGTGTTCCTTGCATAAAATAAATAAGTAATTGTTACAGTCCATATTGATGTTGGTTGCAGGCTGTGGCAGAGTTGCGGGAGAGGGAGAGGGAGTGGGAGGAGAAGGAGGAGGGGATGAGGGTCATGGGGGAAGAGAGAGACAGGGCGGAGGCCACCCTCAGACAGCATGGGCTGGCTCCCAACTATGACATCGATGTAAGTACCTAGGATTCATCATATTCGTTTTGTTCACACTTGAGCAGTATTTTGAAACTTTTTGTTGTTTATTCCAAGTTTTGAGGTTGGAGTTTTTATTTAAATGCAGTTTAACTGTACTTGCAAAATGTCCATCCTCCAGTTGGTGGTTTATTTTTGTTAGTAACAGTCACAATTACCAAGCACATTGCACAACATTGTAGACAATTGACTAGAGTCCGTGTAATGTTCAGTAGGATCCCTTAATATTACCCTTTCCTTACAGGATATATATTTTAACGTAACTAGCCTTTTGTTCGATAAGATATCATAGACACACACACACACACACACACACTCACACGCATACACTCACACGCACACACACACACACACACACACACACACACACACACACACACACACACACACACACACACTCGGCACAAACACGAGTTAGATGTGGGTTATCCAATGTAATGTTCTGTATATTTGAAAAATTAATCGTTGATCAGCCCAGTTACCAGACAATGACTTCTTGGCTATTCCTGTTTCAGTTGTCACATTCCTCCACCTCCCGAGTTAAAGAGCTTCAAAAACAGAACGAGACACTGCGTGGTGTCGTCCACCATATGCGTCGCCAGATGGAGGCACTGGGCAGTCAGATGCCGACAGACCAGTCTGCTGTCACCCACTTACCTGAACACAAACCTGTCGCATCAGACGGTAACAACGTCTTATGGGTTTTAGTTTGCAATGTGAATTATTTATGTTTATATGTTTTATATCAATATACATTCTTACAGTATATACAAGTACACGGAGGTAATTGCATTTATTAATGGATACAAATTTATTTTAAAATTTACTCTTGTCTTATTTGTAGCTTAATTATTAGTATTCCTGTTATACCAGGAGAGGTGCTACACATTCCATTTGACTTTTGTGTTTATTTTGAAATTACTATTATAATTAAGAAAGAGTTCACTCTTTAAGGACTACGTAGAATGAACTTTTTATTCCCAAATAGTGTCCTACTATTCAAATCATATTTCAACCTTCTCTGTCACCCAGTTCAATGCCTGTTTTGGTTGCATTTTTGTGGACACTTTCTGCATAGTTTATTGTGACATCTAGTGAAGACTGTGATGTCATTGAAGAAAGAGCCACTATCATTTAATATGTGGGGATGAACATTAATTTTACATGGTCTATATCCTCACTCACTGGTTTTTTCCGGCAGATTATGTAAAGAATATGGAGAATGAACTGATACAACTGAAGGCAAAGTACAACGCCCTTGAGATGATGAAGAGGAATGACCTTGACACTGGAGCAGGAGATGGCTGTCATAAAGGGGTTGCTAAGGACAACAAACTGGTTGCCAATGACAACCCACTGGTGCTGAGACACATTGAGGAGCTCAACTCTAGCATCGGTAAAGTTCTCAGCCTTATTTTTGTTGGAATCACAAGTCAATTTTTATTTTATTCTAGGTAGAAGTCTATTTTCAATGCAACAATTTTGTTTCAAAGATACTGCTTTACAAATAGAGTATATCTTCTATAGCTATTTATGTTTTATCAGAAGGGAGTACATTGTTTCATTAGGTGCCATTTGTTGACTAAACATGAAAAGGTGTCGCTGCCAGATAATTGCAAGATTGAAACATTTAAAAAACAATTTGGTGCTGTAGTGTTTTGACAAGTATCTCGTAATGAACAGCAGCGAACATTAAAAATTGTATATATTAAAAATGTGAAGTCGTTACGCCTGTCTGAAGATGTTATGCTTGACTGACTACATGAGTAGACTGCTGTAACAGGTCAACTGAGGGGAGACAGAGTGGAGTTGACAGCCCAGGTGAGGAAGCAACAGGCTCGAATACAACACCTGGAGAGGACAGTGACAGAGCTCGGCAAACAGGTGGGGTCATGTGTTGTAGCAGCTTCATACATACATTGCCGCTATTAAAAGGGTAATTAGAGTATAGAAACATTTGTAATATGTTATATATAAAAACATTGTATTAATGACCTTACAGTAATCAAGTAACTAAATTAGAGGCTGGTTATTTATTTTCTAGGGTTCTGTAAATATCATTTTCCATATATGTGTTTAGTTGATGTTTCTTTTTTCAGCAGTTAACTAAGTTTTCATGTAACACTACAATTTATTGATATTGTAAATATATGAAATGTTAAATAAATACATTTACAAAGAACAGCTTAGCCACCCAGAAAATAAACAAAAACATGCCTAGATTGTTGTACGGAACTCACACACAACACACCACACACAGTCGAAACCCAACCCACACGCACCCAAAACACAATATACACAACACACCACACGCAACACACCACACAACCACAACACACCACACACACACATAAACCCACACCCACACCACACTCACTGTGCCATGTTTCAGCCGAGAGAGAGGCAGGCCCAGGTGGAGCAGCTTCAGTACAAGCTTAATGCCGAGACCCGTCGCCAGGGGGCGCTGGTGGCGAGTCTGCGGCACCGAGTGAGTGAGCTGGAGATAGAACTGATGGAGGCGAGGAAGGAGGCGGATGAGTACCACCGCGTGAACATAGAGAGGAACCTCGAAGTGACGGCCATCAGCAACGAGGTAGCACTCTACTTACACACACTTTCTCACACTTAGGTAAAGTATATAATAATTAAACATATAAAATGTGACAGTCCTAACCCAGTACTCTAATTAATACTATGCAGACTACACGATGTTATAATTTGGCATGGTATATTTAGATTTAGTACAGTTATGTGAACGTGTATAGTTTAACCAGTCATGTAGTTGTTATCATGTCGGTGGGTCTGTCCAGTATTTCTAGAGTGCATTGGTATAGTACTGTTGGCTTACCAATTTCATCAGGAACATTTGTTTACCAGTTTCTTCAAGAAGATGCAGTTATTGTTACATTTATATGTAGAAAAAAACAGCAAATAATTGTTAACTAAGGGACTGTTTTAAGTCGACAATATTTGTTGTGTATTACCACCAGGTGTCAGGTCTGAAGATGGAGCTGGCCTCAGGCCGTCCAACAGTTAGTTTTGGAGCACAGGTGAGACTCAATTCTCTCATATGGTTATCCTCAAACATGCACGCACACATACATGCATGCCCAAAACACACACATACATGCATGCCCAATGCACTCACACATACATGCATGCCCAATGCACATACATGCATGCCCAGTGCACTCACACATACATGCATGCCCAAAACACTCACACATACATGCATGCCCAATGCTCTCAAACATACATGCATGCATGCCCAATGCACTCACACATACATACAAGCCCAAAACACCCACACATACATCCATGCCCAATGCACTCAAACATACATGCATTCCCAATGCACTCACACATACATGCATGCCCAATGCACTCACACATACATGCATGCCCAATGCACTCACACATACATGCATGCCCAAATGCACATACACATGGATGCTTGCAAAGTGTCATTGTGTTGCTGTATCAGTTTTTTTTTAAATATAATTGTCTAATTATTGTGATAAGATTTGCCTGTCTCACTGTACAATGATACCAGTCAACCTTTACACAATAGTAATGTCACTAGCCAATTAAGAGTAATGTCACTAATCAATCATTACATAATAGTAATGTCACTAGTCAACCATTTTGTACTAGTAATGTAGTCAACTACAAATAACGTGACTAGTCATCCATTGTGTAGTACAGTGTAGCAGTGTTTCTGTTGCCAGATGTTATTCAAAGATTCAGGAGGCTTTATTATCCGTTTTAAACATTACATCAAAAACATAAATTTTTCTTCAGTTACACATTAAAGGACAAAAAAAGGCTATGGCTTCGTGTCATACACCTAATAGAGTTTATACAAAGTAACAATTTCCACATATACTCAATTTTTTAACGTCAGCGGTTTACTCAGAATGTGACTTTAAAGTCTAAAATTCTAACGAAATCCACGATGGTCTAGACGTCGCCATAGGTGAAGGGTTAAATTGGCTTGGCCATTCAGCGCGCGGCATTCTATATCTCGGTCAGCTTCCGGCGACGTTGTTAAGGGTCAACAACTTCGAGTCTTCGACAGTTCATTCAGTTGGCGTGACATCTAGCAGCTGCTTATAGACATATATCTAAATCTGTGGTTAAATCTATGGTAAACTTTAGTAATTATGCCTTCGTGTTCGGCATACGGTTGCAATAATAGTTGAAACAACCGGTAGTATTGAAGCAATGGATTCACGTTGGTGATTTGCGGGCGTACTGTTTGGCACTTTGCTCGGTCCATTTTGAGGAGAAATGCTTTGATGTAGACATGTATCATCAGTTGATGGGATGATTTCAGCGATAACAATAATAGACAACTTTATATTTACCGTCATCAGCATGTTACGCCCGGTGCCGAGTTGCAGCCATTTCATGACAACAGCCAAACCCTATGCAGGGAATCTACGTGGAGAGCGCCTCGATCACCGTCGTGACGTCATTCTTCATCTAAGATGGGGTAGCACATAGAATTTGGATGGCTGGGTGTTAAAAAATATTTTTCTGGTAAACCGCTGGCGTTAAAAAATTGAGTATATGTGGACATTGTTACTTTATATTAACTCTATTAGGTGCATGCCACGTAAAAGTTAACTTTGTTTGTCCTTTAAGATGCCAGTAATAAGATAAGTGATCCAGATACAGCTGATAAGACACATTAAAATGGTAATAATATTAATCAGCACTAAAATCGGTATATAGTATATAGTAACTAATGTTAATAAGTATAAAAATAAATAAGCAGGTAATAGTTTTGTTAATGTTTTTTGATAAAACACAATATAATAATAACACTAATATATGTAGATGTTCTGTATTTACTACGTTTCTGTACCTGGGAGTTATGTAAGAATAATGTTTCTGTCGTCAGGAGCTGCTCATTCAGCAACTTCAGGACGAGCTCAAGAGGCTACTGAAGTGCCAACAAATGACACTTTCTGATGACAGCGCGACAGACACAGGCCCAGCCACCAGGGGGCAGGGCGTGACCAGCAATGCCGCCATGGCCGAGATGCACAAGAAGCTACGTCAGGCGGCAAAACACATCTCACAGCTGACGAGGGAGAAACAGCAGCTGATTGAGATGGGCAACAGACTGAGGGGAGAACTGCACAAGTTTGGTGGGTGACAGGCACTTCATGGGAAACAGATGGACTTCCTTTTAATGAAAACACAACTCGCTGAGCAGTGGTTATTTAGATTTAATGTAGTGGCGCAGTGGCTAGAGCTTCAGACTCTTAACTAAGAGAACCTGGGTTTGAACCCTATACTGTCATGTCAAACCTTGAGCAACTTTGTTCACTCAACATTGCTACATTTCACTCAGTTGTATGAATCAGTTCCTGGCTATAGACAGTGGTGGATCTTTATGTAAAAATCAAGCATTGATTGCAGCACGGATGAATGCCTCCCAGAGAAGATAAGACTATATTTGATTGAAGAGGTCTGCCAGAGTAAAATCATGTTGAGCAATCGTGAAGATTAGATAGGTGCCATATAAGAACTTAGCTTTTTAAACATGCTCAAAAATGTAACGAGCAATTCATGTTTTCTTTCACGTTTAAAAAATAAATAACATGGTTGTTTATATGTAGTAGTGTACATGTCATTTAAGTAATTTTTTTGCAAATTCAAAATATTAATATAAACCCACAGAGTGTAGACAATTACTGAGTAGACGTGACTCTGTCACAGGTCTCAAGGCCCCACAGTCGACACAGCAACAGTTGCCAGCAAGTGACAACACTGACCACATCAAGCCAGTTCTGCATCAGTCAGATCTGGTTCAAACCGGTTCTCAGTCTGTCACAGCCAGATCCAACCAGTTGTCACAGCTGATTCAGACGAAACTATCACAACTCGAGAAACTTCAGTATCAACTCACTAAACAGGTAGGTCACATGATCATCATGAGCTCATCTAGGAATGACCCACTTCCAGTGAATCATAACGGGCTCTCTCAATATTAGGACAGTTATCATTGACTGTTCATTATTACTATTTACAAAATGACCATTCATATACAAACACTCTGTTTCCGAGGGTCTTTGTAAATTATATCTGCTATGATGTACATTTGAAGTTTTCTGCTTTAATGTAAGTGGCATGAAACACAGCTAAATGAAAGACATTTCTCAAAATATTCATGTTGCGAACAATTCATTTATGTCCATCAATAAAGTTATATCATATATAATACAAACCCTCACCAATGGTTAACTGATTTTTTTGAAAACATGTGAAATTTTATAGGTTAAGCCTTGAAAGTTGGTAGGGTGTAATAGAAAAATGTTAGTCATTTACATATTCGATCAGAGTTCATTGGTTCAAAGCAAGTGGACCTCCGATAAGAGATTTAATTAGATGCAACAAAATTAGCGTATTGATATATAAACTATGTCAGACATATTAGGTGCCATTCATTATTAACATAATGCTGTCATTAAAACAACTGATTATGACATATGTATGTTGGTAGAATTACCGTTTTTGCTTATCTATCTGTTGCAATGCTTCAGGAACTGGCATTTGCCCAGCAAGGTGAAGGTCACCACATGAAGGTCACGCCAATGACATTGGCCATGAGCAGCTCTGGTGAATGTTCAACGACAGATGAGGATGCTGGCCACAACCAGAGAGTAGAGGCACGGGGTAGGCACAGCCACAACCAGAGAGTAGAGGCACGGGGTAGGCACAGCCACAACCAGAGAGTAGAGGCACGGGGTAGGCACAGCCACAACCAGAGAGTAGAGGCACGGGGTAGGCACAGCCACAACCAGAGAGTAGAGGCACGGGGTAGGCACAGCCACAACCAGAGAGTAGAGGCACAGGGTAGGCACAGCCACAACCAGAGAGTAGAGGCACAGGGTAGGCACAGCCACAACCAGAGAGTAGAGGCACAGGGTAGGCACAGCCACAACCAGAGAGTAGAGGCACGGGGTAGGCCCAGCCACAACCAGAGAGTAGAGGCACAGGGTAGGCACAGCCACAACCAGAGAGTAGAGGCACGGGGTAGGCACAGCCACAACCAGAGAGTAGAGGCACAGGGTAGGCACAGCCACAACCAGAGAGTAGAGGCACGGGGTAGGCACAGCCACAACCAGAGAGTAGAGGCACGGGGTAGGCACAGCCACAACCAGAGAGTAGAGGCACAGGGTAGGCACAGCCACAACCAGAGAGTAGAGGCACAGGGTAGGCCCAGCCACAACCAGAGAGTAGAGGCACGGGGTAGGCACAGCCACAACCAGAGAGTAGAGGCACGGGGTAGGCACAGCCACAACCAGAGAGTAGAGGCACAGGGTAGGCACAGCCACAACCAGAGAGTAGAGGCACAGGGTAGGCACAGCCACAACCAGAGAGTAGAGGCACAGGGTAGGCACAGCCACAACCAGAGAGTAGAGGCACGGGGTAGGCACAGCCACAACCAGAGAGTAGAGGCACGGGGTAGGCACAGCCACAACCAGAGAGTAGAGGCACGGGGTAGGCACAGCCACAACCAGAGAGTAGAGGCACGGGGTAGGCACAGCCACAACCAGAGAGTAGAGGCACGGGGTAGGCACAGCCACAACCAGAGAGTAGAGGCACGGGGTAGGCACAGCCACAACCAGAGAGTAGAGGCACGGGGTAGGCACAGCCACAACCAGAGAGTAGAGGCACGGGGTAGGCACAGCCACAACCAGAGAGTAGAGGCACAGGGTAGGCACAGCCACAACCAGAGAGTAGAGGCACGGGGTAGGCACAGCCACAACCAGAGAGTAGAGGCACGGGGTAGGCACAGCCACAACCAGAGAGTAGAGGCACGGGGTAGGCACAGCCACAACCAGAGAGTAGAGGCACAGGGTAGGCACAGCCACAACCAGAGAGTAGAGGCACAGGGTAGGCACAGCCACAACCAGAGAGTAGAGGCACGGGGTAGGCACAGCCACAACCAGAGAGTAGAGGCACGGGGTAGGCACAGCCACAACCAGAGAGTAGAGGCACAGGGTAGGCCCAGCCACAACCAGAGAGTAGAGGCACGGGGTAGGCACAGCCACAACCAGAGAGTAGAGGCACGGGGTAGGCACAGCCACAACCAGAGAGTAGAGGCACGGGGTAGGCACAGCCACAACCAGAGAGTAGAGGCACAGGGTAGGCACAGCCACAACCAGAGAGTAGAGGCACGGGGTAGGCACAGCCACAACCAGAGAGTAGAGGCACGGGGTAGGCACAGCCACAACCAGAGAGTAGAGGCACGGGGTAGGCACAGCCACAACCAGAGAGTAGAGGCACAGGGTAGGCACAGCCACAACCAGAGAGTAGAGGCACGGGGTAGGCCCAGCCACAACCAGAGAGTAGAGGCACAGGGTAGGCACAGCCACAACCAGAGAGTAGAGGCACAGGGTAGGCACAGCCACAACCAGAGAGTAGAGGCACGGGGTAGGCACAGCCACAACCAGAGAGTAGAGGCACGGGGAAGGCACAGCCACAACCAGAGAGTAGAGGCACAGGGTAGGCACAGCCACAACCAGAGAGTAGGGGCACGGGGTAGGCACAGCCACAACCAGAGAGTAGAGGCACAGGGTAGGCACAGCCACAACCAGAGAGTAGAGGCACAGGGTAGGCACAGCCACAACCAGAGAGTAGAGGCACAGGGTAGGCACAGCCACAACCAGAGAGTAGAGGCACAGGGTAGGCACAGCCACAACCAGAGAGTAGAGGCACAGGGTAGGCACAGCCACAACCAGAGAGTAGAGGCACGGGGTAGGCACAGCCACAACCAGAGAGTAGAGGCACGGGGTAGGCACAGCCACAACCAGAGAGTAGAGGCACGGGGTAGGCACAGCCACAACCAGAGAGTAGAGGCACGGGGTAGGCACAGCCACAACCAGAGAGTAGAGGCACGGGGTAGGCACAGCCACAACCAGAGAGTAGAGGCACGGGGTAGGCACAGCCACAACCAGAGAGTAGAGGCACGGGGTAGGCACAGCCACAACCAGAGAGTAGAGGCACGGGGTAGGCACAGCCACAACCAGAGAGTAGAGGCACAGGGTAGGCACAGCCACAACCAGAGAGTAGAGGCACGGGGTAGGCACAGCCACAACCAGAGAGTAGAGGCACGGGGTAGGCACAGCCACAACCAGAGAGTAGAGGCACAGGGTAGGCACAGCCACAACCAGAGAGTAGAGGCACGGGGTAGGCCCAGCCACAACCAGAGAGTAGAGGCACAGGGTAGGCACAGCCACAACCAGAGAGTAGAGGCACAGGGTAGGCACAGCCACAACCAGAGAGTAGAGGCACGGGGTAGGCACAGCCACAACCAGAGAGTAGAGGCACGGGGAAGGCACAGCCACAACCAGAGAGTAGAGGCACAGGGTAGGCACAGCCACAACCAGAGAGTAGGGGCACGGGGTAGGCACAGCCACAACCAGAGAGTAGAGGCACAGGGTAGGCACAGCCACAACCAGAGAGTAGAGGCACAGGGTAGGCACAGCCACAACCAGAGAGTAGAGGCACAGGGTAGGCACAGCCACAACCAGAGAGTAGAGGCACAGGGTAGGCACAGCCACAACCAGAGAGTAGAGGCACAGGGTAGGCACAGCCACAACCAGAGAGTAGAGGCACGGGGTAGGCACAAGCCACAAGGCACAGCTTGACTGCAGACTCTGTCGAATGCCATGCATCATCAGTTTAGAAATAACAAAAAAAATCATTATATTTTCTCAGGAGTTGTATTTGTTTAACCTGTTATTTACCCCCACATGCATGAATAATATAAAGGCATTGAATAAGATTTGTCAAATGTTTAAAACAAATGTAGCAGTACAATGCACATACTACATATACCACACGCACACACGCATGCACACACACACCACCACGCACGCACGCACGCACGCACGCACGCACGCACACACACACACACACACATGGTTACATGATGTCCATGTTGCAGGTGTGTCTAGACCTGAGACCCACGGAGACACTGCCACTCCCCGGAGCCCCCAGCCACACCTCAGGACGAGTCTATCTTCCCTGGGGGGCGAGTCCCTGCAGGAAATATGGGGCATGTTGGAAGATGATGGGCTCAGTCCCAAACCCTCCTTGCCACTGGGAGCTGGTGATGGTAGGTGTCATCCGAACATCTTTTCAGGCATTGCATGCAACCGACAGTAATAATTTCCTGGTCGCAGTTGCGTTCTGGTAATAACATAATAACTTTATTTGATATAGCACCATGTTTCCTAATATTAAAACTGTTCAAAGGTGTTAAACATCCAGTTTCAAAATAAAAATTAATTGTCAATAATGCAGAGGCAAGCAGAGTTAACCGCAATACCCTTTGATGTTTAACTTTCCCACGTTCTAGAGAGCAGACTTCCCATTACAAATTATTGCTTGGCCAATTGTGGGCAGAGGGGCTGGCACCCTCTTTTATTAGAAACAATTATAGAGCCACAGAAAAAAAATAACTTGAAGAAATGAAATTTATGATTACCAACACTTGGAGACCAATTGTGTTTGACCACTCTTTCTGTCTGCAGGACCTTATCAGAATGTGGTCATGGCTGGTCAGTCAGACCAGTGGGCAGTGACTGGCCGGAGGGTCAAGTCTCAGCCTGACACTGGACGGGGCAAGAACTCGTCTGTCGTTGTACTCGGGCCGGGACGGAGAAACCAGACCAGGAGGGGGAAAATAAGGAATTACAACATCAAAGACGTCTGAGAAAGCATTTCGTTGCTACATTGTATATATATATATGTGTGTCTGTGTGTGTGTGTGTATTTATTTATTGTCGTTCCTCTACTTGAATTTGTTCTCTTACTTTCAATCTGTCTTGGCCAAAAAATGTAGTGTCCAGTTTGGGAAAATGTGTTATTAAGTTTTGGGAAACCATCAGATAAACTAGTAAATTATTTTTGATGGAATTTGACATAAATGGGAGTGGCTGGTTGTATCTGTATAGACTATGGCATAAAACTGCTTACTGTCTTGCAAGTTACGTCGTTTAATTAGTCAAGTTTATTCCTTTGGTGATTACAATATAAATACGCACTGTGTTATGTAACCAGCATTACAATTCATGCCTAACTCCCTATCCTGAAATAATCCACATATTTATCCCACATATAAATATATCACACTGAAGAATGTATTATGAAGTCATATGTATTATTTAATTTTGCATGTCTGTGATTTTAAGGTGTTTTTCTATACAGTTACAGGGATTAATTATTTAATGTTCAACAAATATTAATGGAACTATTTATTTATAAAATTTAATTGTCAATAAAAAGTCAACAAAGAGAAGTGTGTAAAGAGTGAGTTGATGCTGCCTTTAATTAGCGTCCAGTCCTACAAATGACCAGTCACTGTATTCATTACAACTGATTATTAAATGCTGTCTCTACCAAACACTATGTACAACCAGTTTGACAAACAAAAATGGCCAGAAAGGTATCTTACTGCATACAATGTCCCAGTTCTACTTGTTACAGTAGTCCAACTACACTCCTACTTGTTTCTGTGTGAGTCATTTCAGCTATAACAATTGCATACTTGCTGATAGCATTGGGAGAAACACAATTCCTGGAGTCAGTAGTAACTCAATTCCAAATGTCAGTAGTAACCAGACTCGATAAATAAATTGTGTGCCCAAGTCAGCACTAAACTCTTCCTGCAGAACTCTGGAAACTTTGAATCAGTAGAAACTCGACTCCCTGAGTCTAGAAATTATTTTCAGATCCAGAGTTTCATTCACTCGACTACCAGAAACAGTACAGACATTTCTCGAGTCAGTAACAGCTATTTCTAAGTCAGTAAGAAACAGTATTAGTTGTATTCAACACGACAGCTGCATCTACGTACAGTACAATCACAACCCGGATGTACAATTTCTCACGTGATTTCATAGGTCATTTCATATCTCATTAACATAAAACACTCTTGAGCTTAAAATGATAAGAATTCATTTATTAAAATGTAGTTAAAAAAATACAACGTGGAGATTGGTCACACTTGTTCCCCGATACACCGTTGGAGTCGTGCGTCCCTGGAATCATCTTGTACACACCCCTAGACCGATGACGTCTTGTGGTCCTGGGATTCAATCCCGAGTCATCATTTACCTACAAGTTGAACTGTGGATGTTGTTTGACCAGCCGACTGTGTGCTGGTGTCAGTTATGAGGTGAGAGTGATGGGGTAGAAGTCCACCCACTCCAAGTGTGAGTACGACCCCAGCCTCGCTGTAGTCATGATAGTGACAATGGCGGATGGTCGGATATGTCGAGCAAACTGTCTTACTGATGTATACAACTGTCACTACTCTAACACTGCCTGGCTGCGCTCTATGATGTACCACCATATTGTAGCCACTACATAAACCTCCTCACACTCCAGTCCATGGCACAGACGACACAGCTGTGATGTTGGCAACCCTCAGTCCAGACACTGCCAAACAGCAGCTGTTAACCATTCGCACAGAATCAACCTACAGACACACTTCGTTGTTGAAACGCTCCTGGTGCTGACAGATATCCACCGTAAACTGTTGGACTCTGGTAGAATCTTTGTTCTGGTCTCACACCACTTTGTAGCGGCCTCGATTGGTTGGTTGGTATGAATTTTGCTGCAAAGAGAATCATAGAGTAATGACGTGAAGGGGAACGTGGCATACAACATGAACATAGAACGTTTATGCACAGGTGGCCTAATAGACACGCTAGCTTGTATGTGTGTGTGTGTGCGTTGGCACGTGCGTGTGTTAATGTACATGCATGTGATGAGTGCCCCAGAACAATTATTTGAATGGAATGCTATATATGAACTACACTATTATTATCATGTAAACATCTGTACAAATATAAGATATTTTCTGTCAATAAAGTACTACTTTTGGAATCCTTGACTGTGAATAAGACACATTTCACATTTAACCATGAAGGAAAATTATGGTTGGGGCTTATCTGCAGAACAACCCCGACGGACGTGTTAATGCCTGAGACACCCACCAGGCGGACGAGTTCCTCCTTGATGAGGCGCGTAACTTCTGACTTTGCCTTCTGTATGGCGAGTTCACTGGTGGCCTCGATGGCGAGGTACAACTTCCTCTCTCCCTCTTTCGGCTCTTTCTTCGGAGGCAGGTACGTCCCTCGCACGGTGATACCCGCCTCGGAAAACTCACATATCTGCGCCAGTGCCTCCTACAGGGAGGAAATTGAAAAACATGTTTCAGTGCGTGTTACTCCTAATTTCAAACATGACGCTTTATCCCAGAAGATATATAAGCATGTACCTCATCTGGTACTTGTAGAAATGTCATGTAATGTTAACTTCTAGTAATAGCGATGATGTCTCTCTTCTGACAAAGCAAATATAAATGTTATCAAAAATATTACAGCCCTTTCAGACTTGGATTTTTGCCATCAACATTTCCCACAAAGCAACAAAACAACATAGTTATTGTCAACAAGTTATTATGAACCTAAACTTGGTTCTTGCGATCATTTAATGTCTGCTGATGCCAATCACACACTGTATACTAAATAATATTTTTAAATGCACTGCCAATTTTTAGATCAGTTGTCCAAGGAAACTGACCTTGCAATCATTTTAATAAGCATACACCTTTGTAATAACAAATTACAGGATTTCATCAAAACTAAAACTGCACAAACTAAAATGCTGCTGTTGATACCAGACATGTGACTATAGAATAATGTTACGGCCACTTCAAGTTTCTTTCTTCTGTCATCGTTACATAAGCTGCGGTCAATCGTTGGACCGGCTGACCTTGACCTCAGCTCTCACCTTGGACGTGACCTTCCACCGGGCTGTCTGTGGGAAGTCGTTGATCTCGAGCTCCTCCTCGTACCTCTTGAAGGTCTCGCCAGCGTTCGACTCTTCCTCCTTCTCCTCCTCCACGGGGGGCTTGTAGCCCAGCTTCGCGTTGATCTTCTCCGCCATCTGCTCCGCGATCGACTTCGACTGCAACATCAACTCTTGGCATGTTCACCGGCTCCACACTACCGTCTCTACTGCATTAGATGACACGTCTCTATTAGAAGCCACACCCTGACATTTACAACCTCATCATGTTCACAGTTCCACACTACTGTATATACTGTTATACAGCATTAGATGGTATCACTCTACTAGTAACCAAACCCTGACCTTTACAGCCACACCATGTTCACATATGCCCACACAATTACGGGTGTAATATAAGCCTCAAATTTATTAGAAGTCAACCCCACCCTACGACTGCCGCACATCTCTTAGAAGCTGCATCCTGGCTTGTACGATGGCACGGTCATGTCCACACTACCGTATTTGCTCTGTAAGAAATACTATTTCAATAGAAACAAATCTTGCCCTTTATGACAATATCACCTGTGTCCACATTATTGATGTCTGCTGCAATGGTTTTCCCAGTTGTACGGTATATTTTGTATCCCGCCCCAAACTTGGCCAAGGCTCTAATTTGACAACAGTGCAGTGGATTTATAATTATCAATAGCACCTTATTTTGTACTGAATTCATCACATCCTACAATTACAGAGTTTTGGTATTCAACGTTATGACCATCAATAAACCAGTCATGCGCGACACTGCACACACCAATCCAATCCAACAACCCAATCCTTCTCAACAAACACGTGGTTATGCAAATGAACACAATATCCCGCACACATTACAGTGAACTCCTGGAGTGCTTACAGAGACAGACGGGGCCGGCATACTGCCCTTAAAGATGGCCGCTGCGGCCTGCTGGGTAATGTCCTGGGCCTCGGCCCCGAGGTTCTTTGCCATGTTGATGCGAGACGCCAGGCGCTTGGCCAACTCCAGCTTCTGCATGTTGCTGGCGGACGGCGGGCCCTGCTGGTTCACCATCGGCTTCGTGACGTCCGTGACACGTTTGACGCTAGCAAACATGTCCTCAATCTGCTGGTCAATCTGCAAATGAATAACATGACACGAATGTAAAGACAGCTGGGTAGTGTTTCACTGGCCATTTCGGTGATTGAGCGTTCTGCATCGCTGCTCCTCACTTATGGAATGATCTACCACGCAATATGCGAATATGTGATTCATTATACCAGTTCAAAAGACTCCTTAAAACTTATTTATTCAAAAGAGCTTTTTACTCATGAACATTGACGGATGTTTTTATGATTTTTAGTACTTTTACATTCATATGGATATGTATTATTATTATTATTATAAGTATTTTTTAATTATTATAAGTATGTGTATTTTTATAATTTATTTCCATATTTGATGACATGTTTTTATGATTTTTAACTTTTAGTTTCTTTCTATGATTTGTTGTAACACCGCATTTGAACAAGGTAACTTGGCTTTATGGCACTATATAAATGCTTTTCTTATTTATTATTATACTACGTTCATGAGGAAAATCCATCATTAAATACAATTTATTGTTAAGCTTAACAATCTGCAAGCCAACAACATGACACGAGTGTGATGACTGCTGGGCACTGGTTTACTGCTTGTGAGGAAAGTCCAATTTATTGTTAAGTTTAAGGATGTTTAAAAAAATTAAAACAGATGCTATGTTACACTATTTTCATAACACATTAGTGAGAGCATTGACAGTAGTCAGCACCCCAGATCTCAGTTAAGGAGTAGGGTTTATTTGAAAGGGCAAAGCCAGGCATATGGGCTCATATAGCTCATCAGCTTTGTCGGAAAATAGCTCAGATGAGCTAAAGTTATCAAATTCTCATGTAAACCAACGTTAAATAAAGCTTCTTGTATCTTGTATAAGAATGTACAGCTATAAGTGAAATGGTGTCCATGTGTTTGCACCAATCATTGCTGCACTTGACACCAGAAATGGCACATACTCCATCAGGCCAGAAATGGCCAGCAGACCAGAAATCAATCCTTGTCTTATTGAAGTTGTCCTAACATGTTAGTCAGCAATAAGTCAAGATTTACTATCAAATACAGCCATGAGGATGTGCAAGTAAATGTCACTCACGTCCATTCCGCTTTCTTCGTCATCTGAGTCCTGGAAGCCCATTGCTGCCCTCTGCAGTTTCTTTCGCTCACTAACGAGATGCGCTTCCGTCTCGTCAAACTTGAACCCTTTGCCCTTGAAGCCACTCTGGCTCTTCACACGCTTACCCTCCTGTAACCATGGCAACGAACAACGTGGAATCAAGAACAAGAAGCAGCCAAACGGCTTTTTAGTATCTCTTCCAAAGGTCACATGCAATATGAGATGAACAAAATTGCGTAAGTTACTAAATAGCAGCAGCATGTGGAGGACCACTGACTCCTCAGTCGACCGTCAAGTGCTCTGCTGTGCAAGCATCGTTCCTCATAAATTAACTTAGACAATTAAACATACTTCACAGAATTAATTTTCACAATAAAATAGTTCTAATTACCATTTCCAACAGTTTATAGATGTCGTATTTCTAAAGACACTATACTACAGGTCTTTAGATGTATCTAAACATTTCAATATCATCATAGGAACCACATTATTATCCACAGCAGTTAGTGATAGTAGTAGATTGGTAATATAAACTTTGTGATATCTTAAAAACTATTTATCTTATCATGACCAATATTTCTGTGTATAAGCAACAAAGTTATATTCCTTAGCCGAAAATAAAACAAATAAATAAATTCAGAATGTGAATGAGCTCAATATAACTTCAGAATCTTTGAAGGTAACTAACCGCCTGCGATTTGCTGACATAATCCTCCCAGAGTTTCTTGAGTTCGGGTGACGGTGTGGTATGTGACATCTCCAGAGCCTTGATGATGTCACCAGCGTAGCGGTACTGCTCAGATGTGATGAATGTGAACGCAAATCCCTTGTTGCCCGCTCGGCCCGTCCGCCTGAAGGGTACAACCACAGTCTACATGACTCTCTTTGGTGGTTTAATCACAGCACTGGTTTACAGATAATAATAACAACATGAACATTTATGTAGTGCCTTAAACTGCTCAAACACGCTTCACAGGTTCGGTCATTAAAACAAGTCACAAATACTAACAGAAATATATAAAAGAACTTTAAAATTAGACATAGATACTAAAACTTAAAACTGGAGTATTTTTTAAACTATGCAAAATTAAAAGTTAATAAAATTAAAAGATGTAAATTACAAAACAATCTCTAAAATAAATCCGCATTATGACTCTATAAAATATGCCGTACATATATAAAATGTCAGGTACATTGTTCCTCAGTGTGTGGGCAGCAACAGAGTAGGTTCTACATCCTAGCTGCGTCCTAGACACCGGTATGTCAAGCAACAACCTGGTTTCAGAATAAAGTGTTCTTCAATGTGGTTGTGATCACTGCTAATAGTGTTTCATGTAAAAAGTACTAGCAATGTCTGTGTAAAATAAGATGTTCAGATTCTGAAATGAGATGTGGAGTCAGTCGACCTCAACTGATGTTCCAGGGTTCCACTGCACCCCATTATGGGTCACCATTTTAGTTCCCACTGCAGCGTGTGCTCCACTTCTCCACCTACCCACATCTGTGCACGTAGTCTTCGTAGTGATTCGGACAGTCGTAGTTGACAACAAGGATGAGTTCTTTGACATCGAGCCCTCGAGCTGCAACAGACGTAGCCACCTACAACAGAACATAATGTCATCCCAGGGACTAGATGCATTCCAATAAGTCTACGTAATACAAACACTGCGTGAATACTTCATATATTGAATTTCACCTAGTACAAGAATGTGTGGACTAAGCAGCACTCTTGATCTGCTTGTTAGTTACTATTACTGTTGACAATTCAATGTACTACAGTGATAACTGTCAATAGTTAAACTTAGTATTGATACTACAATCTAGAGAGCAGTGGCACAGTGGCTACCGTTTCGGACTCTCGACTAAGATATCCCTGGTTTGAATCCTGTGCTGCAGTGTTAAACTTTGGACAAGTTTTTTCCCCGCTCTACATTGCTCCAGTTCACGGAGCTGTATGAATGAGCACCTGGCTCACAGTGGTGGCTATTTGTACATGCAGCCTTTGGGCATTAACTGCAGCGTGGCTCGATGCTTCCCAGAGAAGTTGAGATGGTGTTTGATTGAACAGGTCTGCCAGGGAAGTAGTGTAAAGAGTTTTGAGTTTAGAGTTTCTGTAATGGTAATTCTATGTGTCATTTCACCCATAATACCACAGGCCAAACATTTCAATGTTGTCTGACTTAGAAGTCATGCCATATACTAAAAGCCTGATGTTATCCCGGAAAGACATGGAGGGAGTGGAGACTTGGAGGGACCAGTGAGAGACTTGGATGGATCCGAGAGATACTTGGAGGAACCAGAGAGAGAGACTTGGAGGAACCAGAGAGAGACTTGGAGGGACCAAACAGAGACTTGGAGGGACCAGTCAGAGACTTGGATGGATCAGAGAGATACTTGGAGGAACCAGAGAGAGATACTTGGAGGAACCAGAGAGAGAGATTTGGAGGGACCAGAGAGAGACTTGGAGGGACCAAACAGAGACTTGGAGGGACCAGTCAGAGACTTGGATGGATCAGAGAGAGACTTGGAGGGACCGGAGAGAGATTTGGAGGGACCATAGAGAGACTTAGCAGGACCGGAGAGAGACTTGGAGGGACCAGAGAGAGACTTAGCAGGACCGGAGAGAGACTTGGAGGGACCAGAGAGAGACTTAGCAGGACCGGAGAGAGACTTGGAGGGACCAGAGAGAGACTTAGCAGGACCGGAGAGATTGGAGTGACTCACTGGGACAGGAGTGGGCAGTAGGAGTGAAAGAGAGAGGGGAGTGGAGGTGGCTGATGGAGAGGGAAGGGGGAAAACAGAAATCGATGACCCGCCTCACGGTCCAGGCTCACTCGGACACCGAGGGGACAAGAAGACTGCAACAAGAACTGGTGCTACGTACTAAGAGTTTGATGTTTCCGTTCTTGAAGTCGGAGATGGTGCTGTCCCTGTCGTACTGGTCGATGCCGCCGTGGAGGGCAAGGCAGGGGTATGAGTGACGCATCAGGTCCTTCATCAGGTCGTCCGCGCGCTCCTGCTTGTCCACAAACACCAGCACACTGCCGCCCTCCTGGTAGACGCCCAGCAGCTCCAGCAGCTTGAAGAACTTGTCATCATCCTCTATCACCACCTACAAGCATCTGTCAGTGTATTATCTTCCTCTATCACAACCTACAAGCATCTGTCAGTGTATTATCTTCCTCTATCACAACCTACAAGCATCTGTCAGTGTATTATCTTCCTCTATCACAACCTACAAGCATCCGTCACTGCATTATCTTCCTCTATCACAACCTACAAGCATCCGTCACTGCATTAACTTCCTCTATCACAACCTACAAGCATCCGTCACTGCATTATCTTCCTCTATCACAACCTACAAGCATCCGTCACTGCATTAACTTCCTCTATCACAACCTACAAGCATCCGTCACTGCATTAACTTCCTCTATCACAACCTACAAGCATCCGTCACTGCATTAACTTCCTCTATCACAACCTACAAGCATCCGTCACTGCATTAACTTCCTCTATCACAACCTACAAGCATCCGTCACTGCATTATCTTCCTCTATCACAACCTACAAGCATCCGTCACTGCATTATCTTCCTCTATCACAACCTACAAGCATCCGTCACTGCATTAACTTCCTCTATCACAACCTACAAGCATCCGTCACTGCATTAACTTCCTCTATCACAACCTACAAGCATCTGTCAGTGTATTATCTTCCTCTATCACAACCTACAAGCATCCGTCACTGCATTAACTTCCTCTATCACAACCTACAAGCATCCGTCACTGCATTATCTTCCTCTAACACAACCTACAAGCATCCGTCACTGCATTAACTTCCTCTATCACAACCTACAAGCATCCGTCACTGCATTAACTTCCTCTATCACAACCTACAAGCATCTGTCAGTGTATTATCTTCCTCTATCACAACCTACAAGCATCCGTCACTGCATTATCTTCCTCTATCACAACCTACAAGCATCCGTCACTGCATTATCTTCCTCTATCACAATCTACAAGCATCCGTCACTGCATTAACTTCCTCTATCACAACCTACAAGCATCCGTCACAGTATTATCTTCTTCTATCACATGTGACAAACATCCATGCCTGATTTGTAATATTTCAAGTACAAAATCGATGAAGAAGTTATTAGCTTTTCCTGAAATTGCTCAGTTTAAAGCAAGCAGAGAATGCCTACGTCTGCCAACAGCCCAACAGTTTTATCAACACTCCATTAGGTTATAACGCTGTGAGACAATACTACATCAATTCCATATTGAACTTATCGACAGAGACAGGAAATACAAACGTACGACATGCTGTTCGACCTCTGCGCAGACGACACTGCGACCTCCGACCTGCACCTCGATTGGCTTATTCAGGATGCGCCGTGCTAGTGCCTCCATCTGCCGGGGAAATGTAGCCGAGAACATGACTGTCTGTCGGTCAGGACGAACGTTGTCAACAATCTTCATTACCTGTGGATGACCAAGGACACTCTAAGACAAATGACAGACATGCCACTCTCAGATGTGTCATGTTATGGAAGGGCATGCCACAAATATTCACATGCTTTCTCTGTAGTTGCGCCAACAATCTGGAATCAACTCCCCATTACAATTATATCTTATGAAACTATAGCCAACTATCATAAAAAACTCAAAACATATTTGTTTGAAATTGTTTTCCACCATAAATGTTCAGTTCCCAATGATGGTTTTTGCCTGTCCCTGTTTATGACTATGCTAAATGATTATGTTTGTTGCACCTGAGCATGAATTTTCAAGGCACTATAGAAGTGTTACAATTATTATTATTATTATTACCAAGGAGCAAGAATATGGTTACTCAAGTGCGTCTACAATTGTTTTTGTTTCATACATGTCATTTGAATTAATCACATCAGTAGCTAGGCTTAAAATTCTTGTTGACACAACTTCATAGCAATATTTTATCTACAATAGAAAGTCAACTTTTTTAAATAATAAATGTGTACACCTGCCATATTTATATTTGCATTTATCTGCATAACGAAACAAAGGCAACATTAATGATACACTGTATTTCGAAAAAAAGACTCATTCAGTGGAACCTTATCCACTGGATGTTGATTGGCTGAAAAATATTGATAGTCATCACCAAATATTGATCGGTACACATATATTTAGTCACCACCAAGGCACAAACAAAAACAACCCATGAATGCTGTGTTATAAATGTTTTTAGTTGTCTTACCTGAGGTTCAAATCCCATGTCAAACATCCTGTCTGCCTCGTCTAGCACGATGTACGTACACCGCCGGAGGTTGGTGACTCGACCTACAGGGCCAGAAGGACAGCCACGTCAGACCAGATGATAACAGTATCTACACACAACCCAGATACTGCTGCTCTGTGTGACCACAAACTATTGTAACAAACAAAACTGCCCATCCTCCAACACTACATGCACACTAACAGAAGATGGTTTCCTGTGGTAATGTAAATGATGTTTGGCGATATAAATTAAACAATATGTGTTTCAAGCAGTAATCTTTGGATTAATTACAGAAATGTTGTCTAACATTATGAACAATCAGTTGATGTCCGTCTAACCTGAAAACTGGTATGAATAACAATAACAAAATGTATAATGTAATGCCTGAATCCACTTATAAAATGCTTCAGGGTGTTTTATATAAAATTGCTTTAATTAATAAAAACCACTACATACAATACACATATTAATCAAATGTATATACATAAAATTATAATGAATCACCATAAAAAACTAAAAAAAAGTTACAATTATACATGCACATATATCATGGTAAGAACACGTAATCCATGGAGAATACAAAATAATTATGATTGTAGATGAACTCATAACGTTTGGAACCTTAGATGCAACGCATCTAGGAGAAAATATCAACACAGCCACACACATACACGGCCTTATGTTAAACACAGAAGCCCAATCTGAGTTCCAATGTCACAATGATGTCTCACCATTGTTGGCTGCTAACATGTCAATCATTCTGCCTGGCGTGCACACAATGATCTCTGCTCCTCGCTTCAGCTCCGCGATCTGCTCCGAGATTCCCGTGCCGCCGTATACACACACAACCTTCAGGTTGAGTGGCTTCGTGAAGCGTTTACAGTCCTTTGTGATTTGTATGGCGAGCTCTCGCGTCGGAGTCATGATGATGGCTGAAGGAACAATACACATCACATTAACTGTCATAACATACTAGTAATATATGTCTCACTCTAGGTGTTCATAGGGCGATCAGTGTGTCTTCTTGTGTGTTCTTAATTACTGTGTATTGACTGTACAATTATATTCATGATTGATGTGAGTAAGGTGTGTGTGTGTGTGTGTGTGTGTGCGTGCGTGCGTGCGTGCGTGCGTGAACTAAACACAAGGCAGGATCTACCAGATATTTGCATTGTTACCCCCGCAGCATTTGTCAAACTATTATTTCCTTTACTGATTCATTTTGATAGCTATATTAATCATTGTTTCCAGTCACATGTAACATATCCTGAAGAGGATCTTGCACTGTACGTGAATGTATAAATAAACTTGTTTCATTACTTGTAATAACTAATAAACCTTCAACAACTATGCTGGCATTTCCGTTAAACTATCTCACCTATCAGTTGCCAGTATGTAATAATTGTTCACATTACTATCACCAGTACGTAATAATTGTTCACATTTCACCAATTATAGCGTATGTCACCCAATACTGACAAAGTTAATGGCTAAGTATCAGCTGTTCAAAACCAGCAGAATGACTGTGACGGCAACAATGACCTCCCCAATTGTGGGTGACATAAGTGATTACAATGCCGGCTACTACTAGACCACTGACCTATTGGTCCATCATCGTCCTCCAGGGCTGGTTGGTCAAGTATGTGACGGAGCATGGGAAGGAGAAAGGCTAACGTCTTCCCGCTGCCCGTCTTGGCGATGCCGATGACATCCTTCCCACACATAGTGGCAGGTATTGCTTGCGACTGAATCGGCGTCGGCGTTTCAAACTGTCCTCTGGAGTCAGAATACGAATGGTCATGACGTACACTTCTCAAACTGCGTCACATTATACAATGGTGTCATGAATCCAGGTCACGGTCGATGTTTTGACACCTAAATGACAACTACCAAGTCTGTAACATTCTTAGACCTTGCAAGGATCCACAGTATGAAGATTTAACAAGATTGACCTAGAGAATCAACTCTTGATGGCAGGTGGACAAGGACCCTTTTGCTTATCGACAGTCCACCTTGTCTCTCTAAGTGTATCCCGCCCTTCTTAGGTATATGTTGATTTTATTTTTAAATATATTAACACTACTAGCACCTACACAATCAGCTGATAAATGCCACATCGCAGCTGTTTAAACATATATTTTTTGTTTAGGCAAAATGTCAAAGATAACGTTTTGCTCTAAAACTTTTCGCATACATCCTTTGTCCTATTGACATGAATGACATCTACACCCGCTGCTGGGTCCCTACATCCCTGCCACGAGGACTCACTTCTTGAGGCATTCCATCACCTTCTTCTCGACTCCGCACTGGGCCCAGGTCTTTATGGGTTTGGGACATCCCTTCCCCCGCACCTTGATCCCCTCCAGCTCTATCCGGTAGGCAGCCACCTCTGTAACACAAGTCCACAGTCAGCCACCTCTGTAACACAAGTCCACAGTCAGCCACCTCTGTAACACAAGTCCACAGTCAGCCACCTCTGTAACACAAGTCCACAGTCAGCCACCTCTGTAACACAAGTCCACAGTCAGCCACCTCTGTAACACAAGTCCACAGTCAGCCACCTCTGTAACACAAGTCCACAGTCAGCCACCTCTGTAACACAAGTCCACAGTCAGCCACCTCTGTAACACAAGTCCACAGTCAGCCACCTCTGTAACACAAGTCTACAGTCAGCCACCTCTGTAACACAAGTCTACAGTCAGCCACCTCTGTAACACAAGTCTACAGTCAGCCACCTCTGTAACACAAGTCCACAGTCAGGCCACCTCTGTAACACAAGTCTACAGTCAGCCACCTCTGTAACACAAGTCTACAGTCAGCCACCTCTGTAACACAAGTCTACAGTCAGGCCACCTCTGTAACACAAGTCCACAGTCAGGCCACCTCTGTAACACAAGTCTACAGTCAGCCACCTCTGTAACACAAGTCTACAGTCAGCCACCTCTTAACACAAGTCTACAGTCAGCCACCTCTGTAACACAAGTCTACAGTCAGCCACCTCTGTAACACAAGTCTGTAGTCAGCCACCTCTGTAACACAAGTCTGTAGTCAGCCACCTGTGTAACATAAGTCTGTAGTCAGACACCTCTGTAACACAAGTCTGTAGTTAGCCACCTCTGCAACACAAGTCTGTAGTCAGCCACCTCTGTAACACAAGTCTGTAGTCAGCCACCTATGTAACACAAGTCTGTAGTCAGCCACCTATGTAACACAAGTCTGTAGTCAGCCACCTCTGTAACACAAATCTATAGTCAGGCATCTCTGTAACACAAGTCTGTAGTCAGCCATCTCTGTAACACAAGTCTATAGTCAGGCACCTCATCTATGCATCTATGCCCCACTATGTTTCTGAACTTGGACTCAAACTGTGAGTGGAATGCCTAGTTGCTGACCCCACTTTGTAGAGCCCCCCTGCCCCCCCCCCCCCCCCCCCCCCCGAGTGCAATCCAGCCCTTCCACGGAGAAACCAGTCCTATACAGACTCAAACATCTGTATAGCCACCCAGCCCACTGATAGAGCCACCCAGCCCACTGATAGAGCCACCCAGCCCACTGATAGAGCCACACAGCCAACTGATAGAGCCACCCACCCCACTGATAGAGCCACCCAGTCTACCGATAGAGCCACCTAGCCCACTGATAGAGCCACCCAGTCTACTGATACAGCCACCTAGCCCACTGATAGAGCCACCCAGTCTACTGATAGAGCCACCCAGCCCACTGATAGAGCCACCCAGTCTAATGATAGAGCCACCCAGCCCACTGATAGAGCCACCCAGTCTACTGATAGAGCCCACTGATAGAGCCACCCAGCCCACTGATAGAGCCACTCAGCCACTCTGTAGAGTCTCACACATTTTTTAGCTTGCTAACTACAACATTTACCTTCAGGTGTCATTCGTGCAATCTCTGGCACTTCTATGTAGAATTCCTTCCTGAAGGGTCGGTAGTAGATTTTTTCATGGTCAACTTGTATCAAGTCCTAAAATCATTGACATGCCACACAACATGCATTAATTACAATGAATAAATGAATGAATGGATGGATGGATGGATGGATGGATGGATGGATGGATGGATGGATGGATGGATGGATGGATGGATGGATGGATGGATCAATCAATCAATCAGTCATGAACATTCATACAATGCCTTTTTGCCTCATTTGCTCTGAACATTTCAATACACGCCTAAAGCTGGAGAATGTTTTTCTATTTTCCACCAACTTCTAATCAGAACTGCTTCAACATAATGTATTGGTTTCACCAAAATATATAGGCTCATAGATCTTGGTGAACTCTTCATCAATTCAGTTAACTGCAAAATGACTATGAAATAATCCAAGTATTAGATCAAATTAAATTTCATTTTACAGATACCTTTTTCTTCTTGGCTAGTCTCGCCATCGTATCATCAAGATTCTCTTCCTCTTCCTCTGATGAATACTGAAGACAAAACAACATAACATCATTCAATCAATCATTAATAAATATGCTAAATTTATCAACATATAAACCATCCAACATTGAACATTACTGGAATGTCTACAACTGAAGTAAGCACAAAACTCGAAAATTCACTGGAACGTCTACAACTGACGCTGAACTAGAGTTAATTATTCACCAGTAGATAACACAATCTATCATCATTATTGGTCTGACTAAACCGATTGAATATAAAAATCTAGCCGATTCTCAACACTAATCACAACCCATGAATGAGACACACACACACCTCCATGGCGTCCATGTTTGACAGCATCAGTTCGCCTTTTGTCTTGCTCGGGTCTTCCTTCTTCTTCGCAACAGCCATCACCATTGTTACCTTTGACTTGCTGTTGTCATCTATGTCAGGAATCTACAACGTAACACGTGACACTTGTGCTTACCAATCAAAGCACACATGTTGGGCAAATTGGTGAAATGTTCTCAAATGACCAGTCATCTTGGTGGATTTCGTATTCCATGTCAATATTTATTTTGTCATTGGATTATTAGCACAAATAGCAGTCATCAGTGTGAGTCGTAATACTTATGATTACGAACCATAACAATAACATTAATCGTTTATGATCGTCAACAGGGAAAATAACTGGACATCATCAACCAGTATCAATTATTAAAATGGAAAATGTACAATAATTCACACAGATAATTAAGTGTTTTATAATAAAACATGCCATCTGGTGTCAAACGGTGGGTTTTGGTATTTCCAAGGACTTTTTTTATATAGAATTTAATCATCAGCAAATGCCACCCAGAACTGTCCAAATAAATATGGCTGAAAATGATAAAAAATACAAATTCAAAAACACAAATATTGCTGGAAATTCTTGCACGAAAACAGCTAAATAAAAACATGCAGTTTCCTTACTGTTGTCTTTTTCATTTCTTTACTGCCATTTTTGTTATGCTGAAGTTCCTGTAACAAGAGGAAAATACAGGTAGTTAACTATTAACCCATTCAGATATATATATATATATATATATTATATATATATATATATATATATATATATATATATATATACACACACACATATATATTACATATACATACAGCACAATTACAAATCATTGTGGACTTGTAGTGATAGTATGTGTGGTCAAATTCCATGAAACATGAGCATGGCATGTTTCTTAATTTGTCACATTTAAAAACAAACACGTTCAGATTTTATAGCATTTCACTACAAATCACAAAGATGGAGAGAACTGAAGACGAACTTTGGTGTCAACCAGTTTGGTTTGGGCTATGTGATACACTAAAACAAAGAAAAAAGTTTAAGATAATATTTTAGATTATCTACTGGAACTTAAAATAGTGCTCACAATTTGTTATAGCCACAATGGAGAATATTAATGACATCAAACTGTGATGTGTCTGTGTATATACTACACAATACCACACAAACCTGCATATAGGCATCCAGTGGGTCGATGTCGTTCTCTTCCCCGTTTGCGTCGCTGGCGCCATCTGCTGGTGGTTCTTCCTCGTCGTCATCATCCTCCAGACTCCACTTCTTCGACGCTGGTGTGATGACAATCTGCGTCGCCTCAAACGTCTTCTTGCGTTCAGTGCGCCACTGTTCAATGCGTTCACGACGCTTCTGCATCTCAGACTCGAGACGCTTCTGTTCTGCCTCCTGCCAACGCAAACACACGGTGACATCAACACAAACACATGGTGACATCAACACAAACACACGGTGACATCAACGCAAACACACGGTGACATCAACACAAACACATGGTGACATCAACGCAAACACACGGTGACATCAACGCAAACACACGGTGACATCAACGCAAACACACGTTGACATCAACGCAAACACACGGTGACATCAATGCAAACACACGGTGACATCAACACAAACACACGGTGACATCAATGCAAACACATGGTGACATCAATGCAAACACACGGTGACATCAATGCAAACACACGGTGACATCAATGCAAACACACGGTGACATCAACCCAAACACACGGTGACATCAATGCAAACACACGGTGACATCAATGCAAACACATGGTGACATCAACGCAAACACACGGTGACATCAACGCAAACACACGGTGACATCAATGCAAACACACGGTGACATCAACGCAAACACACGATGACATCAATGCAAACACACGGTGACATCAACGCAAACACACGGTGACATCAACGCAAACACGCGGTGACATCAACGCAAACACACGGTGACATCAATGCAAACACACGGTGACATCAACGCAAACACACGGTGACATCAACGCAAACACACGGTGACATCAACGCAAACACACGGTGACATCAATGCAAACACACAGTGACATCAACGCAAACACACGGTGACATCAGCGCAAACACACGGTGACATCAACGCAAACACACGATGACATCAGCGCAAACACACGGTGACATCAATGCAAACATGGTGAGGTAGTTGCAATGGTTCAAATAATTACAAAATACATGGTGATTTTATCTAAACTGCATATTGCGAAGAAAATAAATCGTCACAGTGAAGCATAAGTTGCTTGAAAATTGACATTAATAGCAGTTTTGAATCCGAAAAATTCCATAGGGCATGGGGAGGCAGTATAGGATTAAACAATGTTAATGAGTGACGTTTTGTTGGCTACATGATGCTATGAGACCATCCCTTTATATATCCTTGATCACGACTCAACGGTTCTCACCACTGGGCCAGTCATCACTCATGTGACCATTCTTCTGACCACCCATA
This sequence comes from Oasisia sp. SBJ-2009, assembly GCA_964017155.1. Classification (NCBI taxonomy): domain Eukaryota; kingdom Metazoa; phylum Annelida; class Polychaeta; order Sabellida; family Siboglinidae; genus Oasisia; species Oasisia sp. SBJ-2009. Next base: position 8,464,134 of record OZ024858.1, read on the forward strand.
TTTCTCCATAGCTGCATAACAGCACTACCCTTCAAGGCCACTGGAACCTTTATTTCATTGATCATAAACATGACAGTGGCACCAAGTAACTCCTAATGACTATTTTGTCTATATTAAGATTTGGCTTTGAATTGCACAAAGTTCATCAGCTGTGAGGTCAGTCAATAACGTTACGTGGCTCGTAAAAACGTAAGTGTTAGTAAGTCTACCCCCTGGTACATCAAATTCCAATGTCCCCATAATGGCAACATCAAGTGCTATCTTCCGTGTACGTGTAGGGGCAAATATTCACTGCATCAATGTTTCCGGCACTAATGCGAAACAAACTCTCAAAATATCTTTGTGCAATCAAATCTATTTATCGTAACTTTAATGGTATACTTTTGTCAGGCATTGGCACAATTTTTTAATAACATATCCTTCAAGATGTAATACCATTATTAATGTTTTTGAACACCTAAGCATGCGATTTTTTTTTATTATTTAACCAAATTGACCTCGTCACTGTGTAATGAGTAACAAATATTATTTCCAGCCTCATGAATCTCTTAACCCATCTACCGTGTGAGGTTGCAGGACATAACCACCACAATGTGTATACCTTATCGAGAGGTTCATCCTTCACACTGATGGCTCCTTCCACGTGCTTTACATGACTCTGTGACTTTCTGTCGTGACCTGATGACTTTGAATCATCATCCCTAAATGGGTAACAGGTACAAAAAACATGACACACTTCGAAAAACACCATCCTGAGGTATAGTAAGCATGATTTGTTGTGATTGTCATTGACACGCTTGAACTGTTTGTGAAAGTAACACACACTGCCGATGTGGGCCAGTTATTGGTTGGTAATATTCTCATACTTGACAACAGTGTCTTGCAAATCATGGGTAACAAACAAAATTTGCTTTGGTCATTGGCCAAACAAAATTAGTTTTTTCATAAACCACAATATCCATTACCACATACTCAAACAGTTTCTTAATTTACAAAAAACAGCAATAACAAATTTATACATCAACTTTAAATGTTTAGAATGATATGTAGATTTACGTTAAAGGAACTAAAAATGTATAAAATTACCTTTGCCTCTCCTTACTGTGCCTCCTATCTCTATCCCGGCTTCTCCGACGTTCACGCGACCTCGACCTTCTCTCTCGTGACTTTGATCTCCTTTCACGTGATCTCCGCCTCTCCCGGTCCCTGCTCCTGTCTCGAGACTTCCGTCTTGTGCGGTCTCGGCTCCGTGATCTTCGAGATCGTGATTCTATCCGAGATTTAGATTTTGACCGGGACCGAGATCGTTTCCTATAAGATCTGTAGGATTATAGTAAGATGTGTTAACTATATTAACCACAGCAAATTACTAATTACACACTATGTCTAAGTTAGCATTTAGAATCAAAAGTTATCATTGGTTTACCATAACAGAGTGATGATTAATTGGTTTGTATGTTGCCATTTTATAGAAAGACTTCATTGCTAGTAGTACACATAGACATGTGACATTTTAATTTAAATGGATGAAAAGGTTTGCTTCTTAGTAATAATCACTGACTACTAAATAGCCATGCTGCATCTAAATATTTAATTCAAGGCAACTGCAAATGCTAGGCAACTGCATAGTGTACAATGATTCACATGTTTCTATCGGATGTCCTGCCACTTTGGATTTACAATCACAGAGTCCCCTGCCTCTAACCCTGTAAAACCATGAACGCTTATTCATGTAATGAATCACTTCTAATGGATCACTGACACTGATCCCTTTTATAACAAAACACTCTGGCTAATCACGTCACTGCTCTGCGAATTAGGGAAATTGTGCAAGTATTCGCAGAGCAGTAACGCCACAGCTCTGCAAATTAGGGAGAGACTTGCGGTATTCGCAGACCAGGTAGGAATGGGTGTTTATTTGGTAATTAGGCCTAAGTGCATAAGTTTTATTAGCTGCTTGCTAAATATAGCTGGCGTATTTTTACTGAACCTTGTCTAAATACTATACTGTCCTAACAATGTCAAGGAAAGAAGTACAGATAGTTTAGTGAGAGGCCCGGATACTGTAGTGGGTAGCATTTCCACCTCTCACACCGGTGGCCCGGGTTCCATCCCCAGTCACCACAGGCATGGTATATATATTTTTGCGATTGGTATATAGTATATATGTATTTTATATAAATTATACACTTTTATTTTTTGACTACATTGGTATTTAAATTACAACAATGCCACCTTTGGTGTAATTTTATTTTCTCTCGTTCAGTTCGATACAACAACAATGATTTAGATGTGTTCATACTTTACTATTTATTTCTTATAACTTTTAAATACTATTGTCGACACTACTGAACAAAGATTTACTTTAGATTTTAGTGTCTAAATAAAATTTATTATTATTATTACAACACACATAGCAACTAGTAAACGCTCTTTCATACCTGCTTCACTAATACCGCGAGTCTTCCTAATTCGCAAAACGGTGACGTCGCTTTAATTCGCAGATCTGTGACGTCACTGCTCTGCGAATAGTGGCAAGTGTGCCCTAATTCACAGACCAGTGACATTACTGCTCTCCGAATACCCCATAGTCTCGTGCTTTATAAAAAGTACTGTCATGACATCTTCTTCCGGTAATCCACTACCGTCAATTATGACAACTTTGTGGATAGTGTGCACATGTTCAAGTGCTGATTAAAAAGTAATAATAATGCCCCAATGGTGATGGGTACTTTTGCAGTTTAGGCCTGCACCTCGAAAAAAACATCAAAATGTTCACCTACGATGACCAAACTTCGCATGGTGTATCTACTATACCTGTACTACGCGTATACACTTGTCACATGATCCACAAATAATTATAAATGCCTGAAATCTATCAAAATGTGAACGTAAATAATGCGCTTTCCTCGGCGCCACCTGACGGAGTTCACTGTGGCGGTAGTGACTCGACGAGGAAAGCGCATTATTTACGTACACATTTTGATCGATTTCAGGCATTAATTATTATTTTTTGATCACGTGACAAGTGCATACGCGTAGTACAGGTATAGTAGATACACCATGTGAAGTTTGGTCATCGTAGGTGAACATTTTGATGTTTTTTTTAGGTGCGGGCCTAAACTGCAAAAGTACCTGGTGATGTTTATATAGTGATCCGGTGTGTCTACGTGCAACTATTCACAGCTCAAATCGCATATTTTTATAACAGTACCCTTTTGTTTTGATCTTCGGGTTTCCCTATACTCCCTTATATTGCGTGTTGGCTTCGTTATTAAAAACTAAAATAAAAAGTGGACCGGGTCACTGACACTGGTGCGGTGGCGGTGCCGGCGAATCGACGACAGTTGACAGCTTTGAGGTCTAACGTACCTGGTTTCTCTTGGCATTGTTACGCTATTGTGCAAACATCAATGATCCCTTTAAGTAGAAAGATGTGTGATGTTATGACGAAGATGAATTTCTGTCTGCGAAAAACAAAAACGTTTGACTAACACATTTCTTTCTTGGCTTAGGTTTATCCTTATCGAAAATAAGTTCATGATTTACGACATTGTTTTTACGATAACAATGATTGTTCCTAAAGTGGCACTTTAATCATGGAAACATTAATAATCATTATATACACAATTTTGTAGGTATTGTGTGGTGGAACGTAACTGAACAAAATTATTCCTTCTTTATTTTGTCGTAGAGCGGGCCAGTTTTCACGACATTAACCAGGGCTCGGTGATCCACATTCCGTTAGGTGGCGCTACTGCATATCGTCAGACGCTCTAGCCTCAGACTCCGACAGTGTTGTGTCTACGTTTCTTGGAGCCGCAGCTGAATTTAGCTTTGTACTCTTTGTTCACTCTGTCGTAGATAGGTCTGTTTCTTTAGCATGGTCATGTTATGGCATGTTTGACGACGACATTGTGAACAAACGAGGACGAGGTCGTAGCGCAGCAGTCTTTGGTTGAGTAGGGGAAGTAGGGGCATGTCCGCACTCATCGCGTAATATCTGGTTAGTGGGATCATGCTAAGCGGCAACGTCTAACCCCCAATTCAACCATTTGCATAATACTTTTTGATAGAAGTAAATAAGTAAAATGTAAGGAAGGAAGCTCTGAGTCGGAAAATTCGGGAAATGAACCGTTGACTCATCTTATCCATTAACCAGCAGTCAACAAGGGGACTACGTTCTAGTCGAGTTTGCCAAGAAGCAACAGATGTCGTATGACGCTGGAGGGGCGGTGCGTATTGACAAACGTGAAGATGAGATGCAGACTACTTACATGAAGCTCCATGACATGCACAAGAGCGACGCCGTCACCTTTAGTTGGCCAGAAATCGAAGACATCACCACAAAGCTGCCAGAGCCAACAACAATTGGTGACACAACTCGCACGGCCGGCAAACTGAGTTTTGAGTTTGACTTTGCGTTTTACGCATAGCTTTATCTAGAGACCCGTCCACCCGTCATTTGGACGGGCAATTTCACATATGGACGGTGGTAATTTTTCGAGGACGGGGTACAACCCGTCACAGTGTCACATGGCCTCGTCCTGGAAGTTTGTATGACGGGTGTCACCGTGTCAGCATTGGAATATAACGTGTTCTGTATCCACCAGAAACAAATCTTTCCAGTACTGTGAAAGATGCCTACCACCAAACTATTCACGCGTACTATAAATATACACTGCAGGCGTAGCGGTAGCGCAGCGCAAGAAGCTCATTTTACACGTGTGTGTGTGTGTGTGTGTGTGTGTGTGTGTGTGTGTGTGTGTGTGTGTGTGTGTGTGTGTGTGTGTGTGTGTGTATATATAGCCTCGGTTACACAGACTCCGTGAGGTGGCATCACTTTTAAGCCTCCCATCTTCGCCTGGGGAATTTATGGGTCTTAAGTTTCTACATCCCGGTAGCCTTACCCCAGATTAGGGTAGAGACGCTGATTGGCACTCAGGCCAACTATGAAATTAAAATAACGATATACTTTTACAAGATAATAATAATAAGGTTTATTTCAGACAAGACGTCCATATATATATATACATAAAATACAATTAAAAAAATTTGAAAAGTACAATACCTATTGTATGCAACGATGAGATCAACGTAAAAATATAAGTGTAAAATAAAAAAGTTATGTCTAAATATATGAAGAAATGAATTAAATAAGTTGTAAAAATAAGTATTAAAAAAATTGATTAAAAAATAAATACAATACTAATGACATGTGTACAATAACGACCTCCAGTATGAGTACATATGGCTCTTAAAATGAATATCGGTATGAAGGTAATTAATAAAAAGGATATTATCTGACTGATGAAGACGACATAAAAGACTGAATATTGATGAACGAATGCGTTCATTGAAGGATTTAATGTAGTTGGTGGCAAAAATAAAACTTGCACTACATCTTGAGGGTAAGTTGAGTAAAATTCTGAGGCTATTATTGTATGCGACAGTAATGCTTTTGAGGCTATATTTTTTGAATTTGCACCAAAGACTAGAAGTATACATAGGAGCACAGTATGCTTGAAATAAAATAATTTTGGTGGAAATATTACAAAGACAAAATTTTCGAGCTATTACATTGGCTTGGGCATAAAGGCATCTTTTTTGTCTGGCAATGTCGTCATCATCAGTTAGGTTATTGTTGATTATATGACCAAGATATTTACATTTCGTAGTATAAGGTAATGGATGGTTATCGAGATGGATACAATGAAAATGTTTCCTGTCCTGGGATTTGTTGTCAATAATCATACAAAAGGACTTCTTGGCATTATAAGTAATATTGAACAATTCGCCATACTTGGCACAACAATCAGTAAGTTTTCTCAAACCAGCAACACTGGGAGAAAAAATACAGAGGTCATCAGCATACATCAAGTGGTTGATTAAGGTGCCAACATAAAGACAACCAATATGTAATTTGTTTAGATTAACGCTTAAGTCGTCCATGTACACATTGAAAAGATGGGGGGAAAGGATTCCACCCTGTTTAACACCATTGGAAACAGTAAAAAAAAACTAGAAAATCCCTGACACCATCTGATGGTAAATTGTTGGGTACCGTACCAGTGGAATAGAATGCGTACAATAAAAGCTGGACAGGCACGATCAATTAAATTATTTACCAAATAGCTTGCTAGATATAATAATATCATATGAAAGGAATTCAACATTGAACTTACCTCCATACAGAATACACTGTCTTGTGTATTCATGAAGATGGTCGACCCTCCAGACAACTTCTCAAGACCCGCCCCTGTAACCTGTATATAACAGATATTAAGTATTCCGGCTCCAACTATAAAGAATTCTGGCTCCTATGGTCGGGAGGAGAGTAAACTCGTGTCACTGTTGAAGCACTGGGAAATCACATCTCCTTCCCGAAATGGGTTGGAAGTTCGGTGGCCATCCCTTACCATTCCTTACTATACCTTCCCATCCCTTACCATCAATACATGTGTGCGTGCGTGCGTGCGTGCGTGCGTGCGTGCGTGCGTGCGTGCGTGTGTATGTATATGTAGGTGGGTGTGTGGTTTTTGTGTGTGTGTTTGTGTGTTTATATATTTTGAGCTGTTTACAATACATTTTTGACTTTTGCTGCTAATCCCCATACCAGTGGAGTGGTAGAAATTGTACTTGTAAATTGTATGTATGTAGTCCACTTCTTATATGGCCAACCCTTCAGCAAACCCAAAGTGACCGTGTAAGGCAGATGGCATGTGATGAAGGGAACCATCGATAAATGCCCGTTTCAAGGCAAACTGGCCGCTCCTTTTTAAGCACGCACATACGTTGTCAACATCCGAGACCTCTAACATTGCAACAATGCCGTCTATGTGATGTTTTGCCAAAAACGACGAGTGTATACTGTAAGCCTTCTTAATTTGTTTTTGATTTGTTGTTAAAGATTGCAGTTTTTGACGAGCGATTGGCTGAAGAGGGGAACATTCTTCATCCAACCATGATCATTGCCCATGTTAGCCGGGTGGCCGCTGGTGAGACGTAGTTTGTATTAGAAAATGCTATTGCAATGAAAATGTGGCCGCATAATCCGAGTGGCCGATGGCGAGGGAGCCGTATAAGAAGGGGACTACTGTATATGCGTCAAGTTGCAGAGTGTATAAAGTAACCGCAAAGTTCAATATGTACATATCGCGCTGTGTATTCATATATATATATATATATATATAATACACATGTTACATCAACGTTCAGCGTGTTTGTAGACACGATCCTGATGCCCGTTGATATTTCATGGGTCAGCATATCGAGGTGTGAATAGATGCCGGCCGAAACAAAAAACAAACAATATATATAGTACACATGGTTATATCAGCGTTCGGCGTGTTTGTTAACACGATCCTGTTGCCCGATGATATTCCAAGGGTCAGCACTTCGAGGTGTGAATAGATGCGGCCGGCCGAAACAAAAGACAAGTTGCTGCGCTGATCGAAGCGACATCGGTCGCTGGCACTCCCGTAAATGTTGCGTAATTTTGTACCGGGCGACGTTCGTGGGGCGTGGCAGAGACTGGCTGTCCGAGCACGCGTGGCTGTCCATCGAACGATCATGGGATGTGACGAATATGCGCAAGTCAAACTTGAAAGTAGCGCATTTAACATGTTCTAAGCTGATGCAGTTCTAAGTAATGGTTTAATTGGAAAGAAATGATCTTACTAATAACATTGAAAGTCGTCGAAATGGCATCGATTGATGGCTTGTCTCTTCAAATAGATTACCCGGACGTGAACCAGCACCATGACATTTAAGGTGGGTAAAGACGGAACAGAACTAGATGCTCTTTGAGGTGTATACCCAGGGCAGAGCTGCCAAGTCTCCCGATTTATCTGGAGATCTCCCGGAAATATAGCAAAATAAACCCAATCTCCCGATATCCTCTTTTGATTTGCAATCTCCCGCAAAAGAATCGTTTTGTTGTATTTTTACGCGTATTTTTCGATTTTTATTTGCCGGCGCACCGTTTTGCCAAACTGTGGATCATCGGGAAGTGCCTAGAGCAGCCAAGCGGAGACTAAACAAGACGCATATAATAGAACTTTTCTGATTGATCAGCTAACAGGAAGTGACTATATCCAATGATCAATGGCAACGTTTGTTACGTAGTGGGTAGGAATAAGTTTAGCGGCACTTTTCAGACGAGGAAAGTGCTGGAGGTACAATGAGTAAAAAATCTGAGAAGTGTTTGAAAAAGAGGACATATGATTCCAAGTACAAGAGTGAATGGGCTTCTGAGTTTGCTGAAGTTGTAAAAGGGTCTGAGGAGACGAGAAGAAGAAGAAGAGCGCATATAGAAATGGACAGAAATGCAGTTCTGCTTGAACAATTTATTTTGTGACTGCTGTTTATAGCTAAAATAAAATGTTACAATAGCACAACCATGTCCATTTTTATAATAGTGAAAGAATCTTGAAAGTCTCTATAAACCCCAATAAAAATATAAATTAATTATATCCACACATGAAACTTTAAAATGTAAAATATTGTTATTTAAAATATAGTTCACTTTCGAAGAGGTGTTAAATATAAGCGAAAAAGGCAGGAAATCACATAGGTATTTGGCATTCTCAATTTTTTTTAAATTCCGGAGGGCATGCCCCCGGACCCCCCTAGCATTCTCGGTTGCTTCGCAACCTCGGGCAAGGTGCTTCGCGTCTTGCATATAATATTTCTCCCTCTTTTGACATACTGTAGGAGGGAGATCTCCCTCATCACACTCAATTCAACTTGGCAGCTCTGTACCCAGCCAATACACTGCTAAGAAGTTCCACCTGGCGTTATGCTCTTTAATTAATTGCAGAACTTTTTTTGACAAATAGAGACTATTTTAGTGTTTTTTGTGTGTTTAATAGTGATTTTCTTTTCAAAGCTTCGGGTTTACTGTTCCAAAGAAATGGAAATGTCAATTTTTCACCACCTTGTTTGGTACTGAGTTAAGACTCCCTATGTGCCAAATGGAACTGCACAGCACAGATTGCATGGCGAACCTTTCCCCCTAAATGATAATTCCATCCTGCTGTATAGTTCACATATTTTTCGAAATTAGAAATAACTTTCCCCGAAGTCTTTTTATCGGCTTCTTTTGTACCTGTATAAACGCCGTATTTTTTTGGGGGAAATCACTAGTCTATTTTTGACCATCAGGTTCAACTAAGAGGACCCGGGTTCGAATCCTGTGCTGCGGTGTTAAGACCTTGGGCAATTTATTTCTGTCTACATTGCTCCCGTTCACTCAGCTGTATAAATGAATACCTGGCAATAGACAAATGATTGATACGTGTGCGAGTAGCCTTCGCGCATTATTTGCAGCATATGGCTGCATGCTTCCCAGAGATGGTGTTTGATTGAATAGGACTGCCAGGGAAGTAAAGTGTAAAGCGCTTTGAGCAATCCTTGTCTAAATTCCAGCTGTTCTTCTCCGATTTACACTTACACTATTGCTCTTATTCTGCAATCCAGATTCTTTCCAGCGACTTCAACTTATGGCTTAGCAACGTAGTGCCTCAATGTTTTCCCGGATCATGCACATCTCCCTTTCTTTTCTATATTAGGACACTTAGCCCCGTTCTTTATTCCTCTGTGAACTTCCCGTCTGTCTCTCTTGCAGGTGTTCAGTAATTTTTTTGTCGATCATCTTCCAACTCGCACAGCCACCGGCACCGCCAGCATCTCTACTCGCACTTCACCAATGCCTGTTTATCTTTCCAAACAAGCCTACACGATAAACCGTACGAATTGCCCGGCTGTGACAAGTTTCACAAAGCTTACATTACTTTCCACCACTGTGTGTGTGTGTGTGTGTGTGTGTGTGCGTGTGCGTGTGCGTGTGCGTGTGCGTGTGCGTGTGCGTGTGCGTGTGCGTGCGTGTATGTGCGTGCACGTTCGCGTGTCCACTGGTGTCCGGGGATGTGGGTGTGTGTGTGTGGGCGTGTGTGCGCGCGCGTATGTATGTGGGTGTGTGTGCATGGATGTGTGCGTGCGCGTGTGCACGGGTGTCCGGGGATGTGTGTGGGTGTGGGTGTGTGCGCGCGCGTGTGTGTGTGTGTGCATGGGTGTATGCTTGTGGGTATGTGGGAGTGCGTGCGTGCGTGCGTGCGTGTGTGTGTGTGTGTGTCGTATTTACATTCATTGCTTACTCTTATTAGAAAACCTACCCAGCATCGATTATCTGGTTCTGTTTTCCATTTTACCCCGATAGTAAATACAAATATTGGGAGTAGGTTTTTTTCTTCTGTGTCTGTATTACTCTTTGGAATATAGGTCTATGATTCCTTGGATCTAGTGTTAGATCAGACGCAGACTGAAACATTATGCGATTCTTAAATATTTTAAATATCTTGCTTTTACGTTTTTGAATTAGTAATGGTTTATTAAAATAGATAAAACCCAAATTAATTTACAAAACCGTTACGTTGCGGTTTGTGTACGTGACAATCAATTGCTGCACGTGACCTTCGTCAAGCATAACCTTTGCCAACAGTATTTATAATGGTAACGTATGGGCGGCATCATATCTGCTATATCAAATTGACCCCATCTGTTATGGACACACCGGTGATAGGCAAGAGGTTACGTGACGTGATAACGTTAGAGTACGCTGCGCACGCATTTGATGATTGTTGGAAGTTATCTTTAAATATACTATATTTTTGCTCTAAAAGCAGTAAGAAACTTGATTTTATCAGTAATGTCTATGATAATATAAAGTCTTCATCGGAAGGAGGGTGTCGATTAATACAAAAAGAAATGTGACGATGACAACATATATCCATACAACACAATCTCTTACACATAAAAGCACGCTCTTTTTTCCTCCCGTTAATCTCTCCCCTCAGCCTCCCCTCTCTCCCCCTCCTTCCTTCATCCCTCTCCTTCCCTCCCCCCACCCCCTCACTGCATCATCAGAATACTGTTTGTTAGTGCTAATATCACCCATCTATCTAATCTCGTATATATAGAATACCATTATAAAGAAGAAGTGCATTGGTGATTTGGCTCAGCAGCAGCTCGACTGTCGATTGAATTACCTGTGAACATTCTTGCATCCGGGACATTATGTATGTTTAGAAAGTGTTTAAAACATATCTTTTTATTATACATTTCAATTAATTCAAATTGTTTTGAAATGACGGACATTGCTTTAGAATTTCTTTTTAGTGTCATACACGTTTCAATCAGTGTTTATGTTTTAGATTAATTTATAGATTTATATAAATATATATTTACGTACACAGTTTTAGTAAAGGCTTTAATTTAAATTTGATGTATATAATTAACATACCAAGTTGTAGTACTATACATCTTAAAAGCAGTGCTTAATTTATTTTTAAATAATTTATTTAATTTACATACAAAGGGGTTTACTAGTACATCTTAAAACCAAAACAATTAATGACTTATATTAATTTATATAATTTACATTTCGATTTATTAATATACATTCAGTATATTTCTTGTGCAGCGCATCGATCCGATATGCGGGAATTAGCGGTATATAAAACCTTTATTATTATTATTATTTAAACCGTCCAGTGTCCATTTTTAGCAAATAGATGAATGAAATGCAGAAATGAGTAGCGCTGCAATCCTTTTTCGTTATGATGCACAATGTGTCAGAGTGAACAAGTTTGTGAGGTTGTCTCACTTTATCTGTCTCCCTTCTGATTTACCTCTCCCCATCCCTTCCTTTAAAAATACTCAACATTTTCTCCCTTCCTCCCTGCTTGGCGGCCCCTCGCCCTCTCCTTCTCCCACTCCCTCACTTTCTTTATCCTCTACTATTTCCCTTCTCATTGTTCCTCTACACCCCTCTTCCTCCATATTTTTATCCACCAATCCTTTTCAACCCTCCCGTCAGTCTAATTAAGCCGCAATCCGGTCATGGGTAATTGCACATTCGACAAGAAGAGCGAAGCTACTTGTGCTATTCAAGGCAAACTTGTTTTGTCCGTGTGTAATACCTGTCATGTTTCATTGTTAGTTTAACACAGACAATGCAATGCTTCACTGCCGTGGACATTCTTAGACTGACGTGCGGCCTCCGACAATGGTATGCTCTTGGTCCCGCGCAAGAACGCACTGATTGACAACGTATACTTAGCAGCCTCTTTCGCGTTGAACATGACAGCTACTACAAACAAATGACTTAAGCGTTCGATCGAAAGCATGGATTTGTCGAAATGCAGTTGTAGTCGAAATGCAGTTCTCCCGGTTTTCAGTACAAGACCAACGTCACGTGTTTATGGATGTTTCGTGTGCGGTCGGGTGCAGCGTATCGCATGTTATTCGGCAAACAATGTGACGCTCTACGTGGTTTGACAGTTGGTCTTGAATGAGCTGCACATGTTGCAGTTTGGCAGTCATCAGACATTGGGATATACAACTAGACGCCGAAAAAGAGAGCGACGATTGCTACAGACAATTGCTTTAAGGTAGGCTACGTATGTACTGTTGTTGTGTTATTTAGAACGGCAACTGTTGGTACTACACTACATATATTGCCATGTGGTACAGTGTCGATATTCTGTATTGCTAACTTGCATAGTAAAACCTGCAAGGCATTACGGAAGACATACATCATCATCGTTACACATAACTGTTAGCGTCGTTCTACTGTGAATATAATTACACAGATAATTCATTTCTGATTAATTAAAACATTATTTGGCAACATATTTGATATGTAATGAATGGATCCAAATAACTAATGTTTTAATGCACCTCGGTTTATTATCTTAAATTATGAATTCTCGTATCAATGCGAGTTATATTATTCACTGTAGGATGTCCTGTATTATGTATCTGCATTTAAAAATAATGTCTTGTTTAATTTTATGAAGGAAAAAAGACGGCGATGTGTGCGCCATATTGTTGCTAAAGCCTAAACGGCCGCTTCCGCTTCCGAACCATG